>CAUYLG010005262.1:0-35269 GCA_963573385.1 Cacajao melanocephalus | reverse complement strand
TCATTTTTTTGGCCAAACCAAGTCACAAGGCCAGCCCATATTTACCTTTTTGGGTATTCACACCTCTTTTTTTTTTTTTTTTTTTTTTTTTTTTTTTTTTTTTTAAAGACAAGACCTGGCTCTGTCACCCAGGCTGGAGTGCAGTGGTGCGATCTCGGCTCACTGCAACCTCTGTCTCCCAGGATCAAGCCATCTGCCCACTTTAGCCTCCCGAGTAGCTGGGACTACAGGTGTGTGCCATGATGCCTGGCTAATTTTTGTATTTTTTGCAGAGATGGGGTTTTGCTGTGTTGTCCAGGCTGGTCTTAGACTCGTGAGCTCAAGTGATCTGCCCACCTTGGCTTCCCAAAGTGTTGGGATTACAGGTGTGAGCCACCCAGCCTGGCCAACTCTGCGTTTTTAATGAGAGGACCTGCAAAGTCACACAGTAAGGGATGTGGATAAATGAAGGGGTATGGTATTAAAGCAGCCATCAATGCTGTGTATAACAAATAGGGATAAAAATAGTACCTACCTCTTTCATTTGTGGTAAGAATTAAATGCGACAATCCATGTAGAGGGCCTAGCACAATACGTGGTACATACCAAACGCTCAGTGAATGTCAGCTACTCTTATTGCTAACATGGCCATGTCTGATGTTAGTAATTAAGACAGAATTTATAACATCAACTACCTAGCGTGGGCTGTGGCAACTTCTGCATTCAAATTTCCTCTTTTTAATTTATTGTGGAAAGAGTAAGAGTGAGGGAGGTGCCTGGGGGGTTTTGCTGTTGCTACTCCTCCATACATGCCTAATGTAGTAGCTTTCATTGGAATAAAGATCCTTTTCATGCTAGTGCCCGGCCACATTCCAGAACCCAAACTATCATTTAATGCCAAGTTTGGCTCACACACAAGTCTCATGAAATTACTTGAGGAGCCAAATATAATTTCTTTTATTTCTTTTTTTGGGGGTGGTTGGGACTGAGTCTTGCCCTGTTGCCCAGGCTGGAGTGCAGTGGCGTGATCTCTGCTCACTGCAGCCTCTGCCTCCTGGGCTCAAGCGATTCTCTTGCCTCAGCCTCCCCAGTAGCTGGGACTACAGGCACGTACCACCATGCCTGGCTAATTTTTTGTATTTTTAGTAGAGATGGGGTTTCATTGTGTTAGCCAGAATGGTCTTGATCTCCTGACCTCATGATCTGCCCACCTCGGCCTTCTAAAGTGCTGGGATTACAGGCATGAACCACTGTGCCTGGCTATATAATTTCTATAATAGGTCCAGATTTCATAACTCTCTGCAGCCTAAATCTTGTTGCAACAAATATCAGATTCCAATTGTGACAGCTCATTTATGCAATCTTTGGTCAAGTGACATCCAGAAAAACAAGTAATTTAGATAGCTCATTGGGAATTCTTTTGAAATAAATGTGGACGCTTACTCTTGTCCTTGTCTTGAGTGTGCTGCCACGATGATGACACATTGGCTCACCTTTCTTGTTTGTTTTCTCCATTTCTGGTAACACATTGGACAGTGTTGCCTTTGCCACATATTATCAGACAGTCTTGTCAAGCAGATCTGGTCAGACCTATGGAATGCGAAGACCCTGTATTAGAAATTCATTTACCTAAAGAAAACATTTATGCCTTCCAACAGATCTGAATGTTGGAAGTGACCAGACATAGTTACTTGCTGGGGAGAATTTACCCACAGCCAAAGGCTAGACTATTAGAGACTGATTGACTTGTAAATATTATTCTGGTTTCTCATCCGTTCTCTTTTAAAGTTGGAAAGTGGAAAACAGGAAAAGATGAGTTATAAAATTAGAACACAACCTATATCTTTATATCTAGCAAATAGTTATATTTGCTGGATATGAACATCGACCTCAGTCTTATGAATATATGCCTTTAGATAAAAGGACATGAGAAATTCCTCCTATACCACCAGAATAACATACTTTATAGCATGATTTGGGCCCAAATAATTTGAATTTTTCTTCTTTTGTCAAAATGTTTAATAGCTATGTAAGACTGCTAATCCTGGCAAACTGATATGATTTATTCACTTACTTGGCTGCCAGAAACCTCAGCATTTTCTAACTATTCTTAGTTTTTCTGGTTTAATCACATCCCACTTCAATATAGGTCACTTTTTACCTATTTTGTTGCCATTATTTTTTATCAGGAGCCAATTCAAGGTCATTTTTATAAATAGTTACAGTATACATAATGAATTAATGAATATTTAGTGTTTATTGGTTCATTGACTTATTTAATGTCTGTGTTTCTAGTAAAGTGACAACTGCCAGAAAGAAAAGTTTTAAGAGTTCCCCTGAGATTAAAGCTTATTTCTTCAGGGTTACCCACATAAATTATTAACAATAATTTCCATCTTTCTCATTCACTAATCAAGTGGTTACAACTCAAGAAAACTTGCCCTGCTCTAGGCCAGTAGGAAGACTAGAAACATTTTAATTTCATGTTTTTTTTCCAAATATTATAACTTAAGTATATTGAAGAGGATAGGCTCAACATTACACCTTTTCATTAAGAGTTTTATTAACATTACATTACTTTAAGGGTAATGTACATAATCAGCCTTACTGATTTTTTTTTGTTTCTCTTTTCTTTTCTTTTTTTAGAACACCTAGCCTGTAACTATTCCTACTAGATATGTACTATGTTTTTAAAGCATTCCTAGCTGTTTGTCATGTGCCCTGTTGACACTATCTTAGAATGGGCTAGGCTTACTTACTGAGTCATTTGATTTCCACTCAAGTTTGTGCTTGGTAGTAGGCTACAGTCATTCCAGAGACATTTGCTGTGAACATTGTCCCCTAATATAAAGACGGATTTGCTACTCACAGATGAGTTCTATTCGTGGATCAGGCTTTGAGTTACTAAATCAAAGGAGGTCTCTCTTTTCAAAAATGACTTCATCTAAAAAGGGTACCATGCATTTTTTTTCCTTTTTCAACTTTCAGGTTGTTAAATCTTCTGATCATATCTGAACAACAATGTATTTTCTATGAGTGAGTTTGTTAATATTTTCTCTTTGTCTGACTGGAGTAACTGTTACCCGTTAGCATGTATGAAAGATATTTGATTCAATTTCAGCTCTGCTAGATACCAGTTGAAGGTTTCAAAAAGCACAAATTGATTGACTTGTATTTACTGAACATATGCTGTATTTTCATATTAGATATGAATGTGAGATGGAATCATATCATTTGAAAAATCGTATCACATGAGATACGAAATCATAAAACTAACAAAATTTTAAATTTGTGGAATAGTTTTTGGTTTGCTTACATATTCATGATCTCATTTGATCTAAATCATGGTTCCTGTTCTCAAAGCTTATGGGTCTTGTTGGGGAGACCAAATAAATATAAATGAAAGAACAAAAGTTAAACACACACATCTGTATTATTCTGATTTTAAGCCTAACAGGAAGTCAGAGAAGGAATTGAAAGTGTAGGTTTAAGTGTTTGGGATTCATGAGTATGAGGTAGGATTTGATTTGCCTTGTGGAATTTCTTTATTGTCAGGGACAAAGCTTTGAAGAAAACAATAACTGACAGTGGGGCAAACTGACCCTTCCTTAAAGCAATGTTGGCATATGTCCCTTCAAATGTATTAATACAACCATTATGACTCATTTTTGCAAAATACAGAATTCTTATGTCCATGTGATGGGAGAAAGGGTAAGGAGAGGGCAAAAGAGGAGCAGCAGAGACAGTTTATAATTTGCTAAGATAGGAGCATCTCATTAAAGGAAAGCCCTGGATGGAAGGGTAGCAAGTGCCTCTGAATATGTTAGTCACCAATGTCTGGTGTCTGATGTAGAACACTATGGGCAAAATCCTGGGGTGCCAACAATGAAAAAGGAAGAACCTATTTTTAGATAACACTGGTTGACGAAAAGAACTAAGAACTGCCCGTAGATAACCAAATGAACCGTATTTTTATAGTAATCCAAAATAAATAGTTTTTTTTTTTTTTTTTTGAGAGGGAGTCTCGCTCTGTTGCCCAGGCTGGAGTGCAGTGGCATGATCTCAGCTCGTTGCAACCTCTGTCTCCCAGGTTCAGGCGATTCTTGTGCCTCAGCCTGTTGAGTAGCTGGAATTACAGTTGCCCGCCACTACACCTGGCTAATTTTTGTATTTTTAGTAGAGACAGGGTTTTACCATTTTGGCCAGGCTGGTCTTGAACTCCTGATCTCAGGTGATCCACCTGCCTCAGCTTTCCAAAGTGCTGGGATTATAGGCATGAGCCATCACACCTGGTCCCTGAAATAAATAGATATTTAATAAAACATTGCTTTGCCTAGAGGGTTTTTACCCTGAATATGGCAGATTTTACCATAATAACATTTGAGTTAGTTTTTATATGTTATATTTTGATCTTTGGCTCTAAATAAATATTTCCTATGGATAACTTCACCTTGAGACTTTCACTTTAAGGGATTTCTATTAATGTTATATGCTGCCTGGTTGAGGTGTGAGGTCAAAGTTTGGTGAAGAAATACTATATCTCTCTTTTTTCCTTATTTTAAAATTGCAGCAGGTTTTTGACTTGACTGAAGGCACTGTTATTATGTGATACTGTAAAGTAGTCTAAAGATAAAAATCAGAAGTGTTCAGTGATTTATCTTCCTAGTTCCAGCATGCAAAAATAATTATTTCTCTTATTTGCATTGACATGTCAACCAATGAAATCAATCACCTTCAGAGATTTTCCTTGTTCTTGAAGTTAGCTGGGGTAGTTCAACACTGTTTCACGGCAAATGCTATACAATAAATTTGTAAAGTCTGCCAAAAAATAAAAATTGAGAACCCGAGATGGGGGATGGTGTGGGGATTAGAGGTGCCAGAGAGGACAAAGGCAAAGAGCAGCTGAGGCTCATGGGAAAACAAAAAGTGATTTACCTGCATTTTGACAAATGTGAGAGGGCCACAAAGAGAGTGAGTTACCAAAGTGTAGATTTAGGGAAGACAGAGGTGGTGGGGTCAGGGGAGGAGGTGGAAGAAAAGGCAGAGGATGAAGTGGCATATGAGTAAACTATTTGTCATTTTTCACTCTGGCAGTGGGCTGTAAACTTTTTGTTTCTTTTTATTTTCATTTAGAATGCCAATCAACAGGTTACAGACAAAGAGCTTTGAAAACTTTTTCTTATTTATATATTTATTTGGAGATGGTGTCTTGCTCTGTCACCCAGGCTGGAGTACAGTGGTGCAATCTCGGCTCGCTGCGATCTCCGCCTCCTGGGTTCAAGTGATTCTTCTGTCCAAGCCTCCCAAGTAGCTGGGATTATAGGCATGCACTACCACGCCTGGATAATTTTTTCTTTTTTTTTTTGTATTTAGTAGAGATGGGGGTTTTACCATTGTTGGTCAGGCTGGTCTTGAACTCCTGACCTCAGTTGATCTACCTGCCTCAGCCTCCCAAAGTGCTGAGATTACAGGCGTGAGCTACTGTGCCCTGCCTGAAAACCTTTTCAAAATGTGTTAAACTTTAATGAATTTGATAGCCATTTTAATGTCTAGGAGATACTGGATGGGGAGGGTCCCATGAAACCAAGCTGCTTAGAAAGAAGTATCTGGTAACACTCAGCCCCATTTTAATAATAAGTACATACTCCATAAAAATGCCCCAAAGAGAACAGGAGCAAAATGACCTTAAGATTCATCATAGGAATCCAAAAATTCCAAAATTTGCCAAAGATCTCTTTAGCTTGGAGAGTGCTTATTTTGTTTTTAAATGAATTAACTTATTTTAAAACTTAATAAAATGTTTTCCTTATGTACACCTTATCCCAAATAAATATTTTCTTTGGACATGTTCAGATTTTTATTATTACTTGGGTACTTTCTATTATTGCTACATCCTGGCCAGGATATTGAGAGGGAACCTTTCATTGTCATCTTTGTTCCTGTCTGTAAATATAGTAATGCCCCCTTATCTGAGAGAGATACTTTCCAAGACCACCCCCGACCAGTGGATGAAGCTGCAGATAGTACCAAAACCTATATATACTATGTTTTTCTTACACATATATAACTGTCATAAAGTTTAATTTATAAAGTAGGGCCAGTAAGAGATTAACAACAATAACTAATGATAAAATGGAACCATTATAACACTATACTGTAATAAAATTTATGTGAATGTGGTCTTTCTCTAGAAGTTTCTTGTGGTACTGAAGTCATGCTTGTACTTCTTATGATCTGTCTGCTAACCAAGATAGCTAATAAGTGACTATTGGGTGGGTATATACAGGGTGGAGATATTGGACAAGTGGAGGGGTGATTCACGTCCCGGGCCAGAAAGATTGGGATGGCGTGAAACTTTGTCACACTAATTAGAATGGTGTGCAATTGAAAACGTATGAATTATTTATTTTTGCAATTTTCCATGTAACATTTTCAGACCACAGTTGCCCACAGGTAACTGAAATTGTGGAAAGCAAAATCCTGAATAAGGGGGTACTACTGTACCTCTCTTCCTAGTAATATGTTCATGCTGCCAGGATGCATATAGCCATGTGTGAAGAAATATCATTTTTTAGAGAAACTTCCCTTTTAGCAGAAGGTCTCAATCCTATTTCATGGAGAAAAGACCCACCTTTATACTAGGACTCTCTCAACCGTCTACCCCTAATCTTTAGCTCCTTCTGCATGCCTGCCTATCATTTTAGCCTTTTCTCTGCCCCTGAGTCTGTCTCATGTCTAAGGTGAATCCTTCCATATAGTCTCTGGATCCCATTGCCTCCTTTGCCCTCTCAGAATCCACTCATGGCTTTCTGTATCCAATATTTTCAGTCTCTTCCTTTTTGCTGGATCCTTTTACTGGTATTTAAATGTCATCAAATCTCTCAGCTGTTCAACAACAGCAACAAAAACAGTAGGAGTAGTATTAGCAAGCATATGCATGAAACCGAAACTCCAAACCCTCAGACCCTTCTCTCAGCCCTACATCTTCTCCCTTTGCTTTTTCTCCTACATCTACAAACTCAGTCAGTTTGTCCAGACTTGCTGTCCGCTTCTCATACACTCTTCATCCCACTAGTTTGGTTTCTGTCCCCATCCCTCTTTCTCTTCCAACTTTCTTAGTCTTATTGAATGGTGATGGTTGCCCATTCCTTTCTGAAGCCTAGGAATTAATCTGACTCTTCCCACTTTCTCACATAAAATGAATCACCTATTTCCATTGGTTTGGTCCCTAACTCTCTCCTTTCAGTCCATCCACTTCTTTCCGTCCCCATCGCCCCTCTCTAACTTGGGAAGATTTATTTTTTTCTCTGTGAAGGTGACGGGCCAGCCAATGCATGTTGCTGCATGATGAAATCCTAAAGACTTCGGGCCGGGCGTGGTGCCTCACGCCTGTAATCCCAGCACTTTGGGAGGCTGAGGCAGGTGGATCACCTGAGTTTGAAAGTTTGAGACCAGCCTGGGCAACATGGTGAAATCCCATCGCTTCTAAAAATACACAAAAATTAACTGGATGTGGTGGTGCGCATTTGTGATCCCAGCTACTCGGGAGGCTGAGGCAGGAGAATCACTTGAACCCAGGAGGTGGAGGTTGCAGTGACTGGTGAGCCGAGATTGCACCACTGCATTCTAGCCTGGGTGACAGAGTGAGACTCCATCTCAAACACAAAAACAAAAATAAAAAAATCTAAGGCATGCTCGTAGGCAAAAAATCTAAGTCCCCAGAGATTTCCTTGTTGTTTTAATATCCTCCTGATATGGGTTTTCTGTTTGAAGTGGTGACTTCTGCATCTCTAAGTTGACTCCCTTTTACCCCCTGGCATTTTCCTCTGATTTTGTGGGGGATCCTCTGTTGCTACTAAAGGCTCTGAGCTCTCCTCTGTTACTTTAGCTCTTTGCTCAGGTCCTGGTTCTGGTCCACGTTAGCTGTATGAGCTTGAGCAGATCATAGACTCCTTGACCCTTAATTTCCTTAGCTGTCAAATAAGTGGTTTCCCCTGGTCCAGTGGGTTGCACGTTAGAATGACCTGGGGAACTTTTTAAACCCTCCCATTGCCCAGGCTGGACCTTAGAACAATGACACTAGCATCCCGATGCCCAGGCCTCAGGACTTTTAATTTTATTTAGAAATATTTTGTCAGTATTTTTAAAAGTTCCCCCCAAAGATCCTAATGGGCAGACAAGGTTAAGAACCACTGACTTAATGATTTTTTTTTTTGAGATGGAGTCTCGCTCTGTCACCAGGCTGGAGTGGAGTGCAGTGGTGCGATCTCCGCTCACTGCAGCCTCCGCCTCCTGGGTTCAAGCAATTCTCCTGCTTCAGCCTCCTTAGTAGCTGGAACTACAGGCGCCTGCTACCATGCCTGGCTGATTTTTGTATTTTTAGTAGAGATGGGGTTTTACCATGTTGGCCAGGCTGATCTCGATCTCTTGACCTCATGATCTGCCTGCCTCAGCCTCCCAAAGCGCTGGGATTACAGGCGTGAGCCACCGCACCTGGCCTTTGACTTAATGATTTTTAAAGGACCCTTTGCTCTTCTAACAGTTTGTGTTTTATCCCAAGTTGAAGTTTCTCTTCTTTCAATGTTTTTACCAAGTTAGAAAGAAATAGCTGTGAAGCTCCCCCAACCCCCTTCCATCTGCTGTTTGTTCTTATTTACATATGATGGAACCCAGCCCACTGATTTACAGCTCTGGTTCCCTCAAAACTGTTATTGAACTGAAAACATAGCTGAAAACTTATTAAACAGAATAAAAATTATTTTGAGCTTTATGCTGACAATTTATTATAGAACCAAGGAAACATTTCAATGTCTTTTCTTCTAGAATTAATGTTCATAATTGATTTACAACCCCATACTCTGAAATGAAAAGTTCATTCTGGGGCCAAACCCAGTACTTTTTCTTTCCTGGGTGTCCCATTGAGAAAGTCAAAGCATCTCTGCAGGAGAACTGGATTTCGAGGGGTTCATATTCATGAACAGGCAGGGCCTCATCACATTGCTGCAGGTGGCCTCTAATGTGATGTGTCAGCAGCTTGTTTCTTCCAGTCCTCTCTTCTGGTCTCCAGGCACTGGCAGCAAAGCCAGGGCACACACATCCTAACTATGGGTGTGGCCTCACTGTTCAAATGCTTTGCAATAGATCTTTCCGAAGACCACCTTTCTATAGCAGCCCCCTTTAGACCTACCGTTCTATTTTGTTACTTTTTTAGAGACAAGGTCTCACTCTGTCACCCAGGCCAAAGTACGGTTGTGTGATCATAGCTCACTGCAACCTCAAATCCTGAGCTCAAGCGATCTTCCTGCCTCAGCCTCCTGAGTAGCTGGGACTACAGGTGCGGGCACTACCATGCCTGGCCTTTTAAAAATATATACGTAATTTTTTGAGATGGAGTTTCACTTTTGTTGCCCAGTCTGGAGTGCAATGGCATGATCTTGGCTCACCGCAACCTCCGCCTTCCGAGTTCAAGCAATTCTCCTGCCTCAGCCTCCCAAGTAGCTGGGATTACAGGCATGTGCCACCATGTCCAGCTAATTGTGTATTTTTAGTAGAGACGGGGTTTCTCCATGTTGGTCAGACTGGTCTTGAACTCCCCACCTCAGATAATCCACCCACCTTGGCCTCCCAAAGTTCTGGGATTACAGGCATGAGCTACCGCACCCGGTCTATAATTTTGTTTTTATAGAGATGAAGTCTCCTTGTGTTGCCCAGGCTGGTCTTGAACTCCTGGCCTCAAGTGATCCTTTCACTTTGGCCTCCCAAATTCCTGAGATTACAGGGGTGAGCCACTGCCCCTGGCCTAGCCCTACCCTTTTAGATTTCAAATAATAAGACTTTTCTGAGCTGCCAGGAAGTACAGAGTAGGAAGATGATAGGCAGATGATACGGAACAGTTGAACATTTGGTATAACCCATGGGGACTACATTTGGAAAGAACTGGGATCCTGACATAAGTGTGATTCATATTGGTGAAGTGTCCTTTGGGCTGCTAACTCTCCCTGCCTGTTTCTCTGTTAAGAGTTATCTCTTTGAACTGTTTGTTCACCGTCTTCTGCAATACCTGTCTGAAATGCACAGCCCATGCCTTTGCCTGTCTCTCTCAGTCCTTTATGAAATGATTAAAATTAGTTGGTACTTTGATAAGGATGAACTAATTGAGTAGCTACAGACAGGTAAGTTATTAGTTTGTCATAATCTATGGTGAATTCCTATCATTTTACAGCTGGGCCATCACATTATTCTCATGGAAAGAAATGGTTATCCTTTTTTTGTTTTTTTTTTTTGGAGACAGGGTCTTGGTCTGTCTCCCAGGCTGGAGTGCAGTGGTGTGGTCACGGCTCACTGCAGCCTCCACCTCATGGGCTCAAGCGGTCCTTCCAACTCAGCCTCCTGAGTAGCTAGGACTGCAGGCATTCACCACCACATGCAGCTAATTTTTATATTTTTTGTAGAGGTGGGGTTTTGCCATGTTGCCCATGTTGGTCTTGAACTCCTGGGCTCAAGCGATCTGCTCACCTCGGCCTCCCAAAGTCCTGGGGTTACAGGAGTGAGCCACCATGCCCAGCTAATTTTTATATTTTTTTTGTAGAGATGGGGTTTCACCATGTTGCCCATGCTGGTCTCGAACTCCTGGGCTCAAGTGACCCGCCTGCCTTGGTTTCCCAAAGTGTTGGGATTACAGGCATGAGCCACCATGCTGGGCCTGGCTAGTTATCTTTTAGTGGTGGAAAAAAGGGAATTTTCATGGAAAAAGAAGTATTGCCAGAGTGTGGAGTCAAGCTGAAAGAACCCCTTACTTACCATGTTGACTATTGAGTCATTTCTCATGCAAGCCGAATTTTGTTCCAGAACACATTGACTGAAGCTTCTTGGCTTTGACGTTCCCTATTTGGGTATTTTCTTGTAGATGGAGGAATTGATTGAGGGCGTTCGCTGGGCCTTTATTGACATGCTAGAGAAAGAAAATGAGTGGATGGATGCAGGGACGAAAAGGAAAGCCAAAGAAAAGGTAAGGATTCCTTTTGATGAAAAAATAAGACTCTTAGCTTAATGGATTTTCATGCTTGACATTGACTGTCTGGTTAGTTTTTATATTGACTGAACTGTTGACTCTGAATGACCCCAGAGTTAGCTGTCTGCTTTTTGATGACTACATAGATTGTTTTTTTTCACCAGGAGGTAAGAGAAAATAAGATCTGCATTTTTCTAACTGCATTTTCAAATACCTTGTATTTTGGCCTTCTCTCCTAATTGCTGTCTGTAAGAGGCACATGGCTTGCTGCCTGGTGAATTGTGTTATAAACCATCACTGGATATGGCAGAATGCAGAGCAGTGGGGAGTCACAGGGAGCAGCTGGAAGAAGAGCCCCTAAGATACCAAGAAGAAGAAAACCCATATTGGCCACATATCCTTCTGCTCTGTGCATGATGTATGCAAATGTCCTGGGGCAAATCCTCTCCTGTAATGAAGCAGGTCTCCTTCCTGACCCATCATTTGCCATAAATGACCCAAATAGTGTACTTGTAAACCACAGACCAGTGTTCTACCATTGCTTAGGACTATAAAAGTATTTCCTAATAGAAGTAGACACTTGCTGGGCCTTGTTAAATGTTCTCATACTATGCAACATGATAAAGGAATAAAGGAGAAAAGTATTGACAGCCATGCTGTTTAAAAGGAAAAAACAGGCTGGGTGTGGTGGCTCACGCCTGTAATCCTAGCACTTTGGGAGGCTGAAGCAGGCAGGCAGATAACTTGAGGTCAGGAGTTTGAGACCAGCCTGGCCAACATGGTGAAACCCCATCTTTACTAAAAATACAAAAAAATTAGTTGGACATGGTGGCACATGTTTGTAGTCCCAGCTAATCAGGAGGCTGAGGCAGGAGATCGGTTGAACCCAGGAGGCGGACGTTGCAGTGACCTGAGACTGCGCCACTGCACTCCAGTCTGGGTGACAGAGCGAGACTCAGTTTTAAAAAATAAGAAATAATAAAAAATAAAAAAATGAAATAAAGGGACCCATCTTATATTCGAGAGATTCTGATAGAGCTGGAGCTCAAGTGGGTAGGGTGCACCTGCTAGACTCTTGACGGATGCTACTGTGCAGCTGAGAGATTCTGAAATTAGGAGCATTTCTTGTATCTAGAGATATTTTTGAAAGCTTCCTGATTATAGCAATCACCCGGGTTGCCTGGATGCTCTGGCTTTCTGGGCCCCTTCCCAGCAAGGCCTGGGTTAATGGATCATGAATGCAGGCTGAACATGTGTCACTTTAGCCAGTCTCCGAGTGATTGTTATCACCAGGCAGGTCTGGGGAAACAGTGCTTAGAGTCATATTGAGTCACACTGAGCACAAATATTTTTGCCTTGTGGTTAAGAAAGAAAGCGGGGCAGCGTTCTGGGAATGCTTAACCTTGTTGAAATGAGAAAATGCGGAGGTTTAGCGAGGATGTTTTCTAGCTCTTTAAACTGATGGTACTGGAGACAGATAAACATCGCCATAGATACTTTTGTCAATAGATGTGAAAAGGCTGTTTGTTCAGTGTTTATACTGAAGCAAGAACTGGGATGGTGAGTGGCAAGGCAGTGTGGAAGGAAGACAAAGGGTAAGTCTGATTTTTTTCCCTGTCAAAAATCTGTCAAAGCTGTCTTCAGTCACGTAAGGCACAAGCTGTTGAAGGCAAGAGCACATGGGCTGTGGTGGGAAACTCTCCAGATGGTAGACAACTTTCAACACCAACATATTGTTTTATGAAGGCTTCATTTATTTGCTGAGCTAGCTTGTGGTATGTGGAACAGGATGTGTCTTGCCCTGGGCAATCGAGCGCTTAGTGTATTAAGGGCTTTATCCTAGCCTGACCCCACATGGACCGAAGAGATGCTTGCATGAATTAGTACAGGACCACCAGGGTGGAGGGTGGGGTGGAGGGTGCGTATGTATGCGTGTTGGGGGTAATGTGTTATGAATAGCTGGAAGCCAGGGGAATGTTCTGGGAAGTGCAGTCAGTTCTTTGAGCAGTGTGGATTGCAGTTGCCTCAGGGAGCTTCTCTGAGTTGCATAAGGGAGTGGGTGCCTCACACTTGGGCCTTCTAGGCAAGTGGCCCATGGGTCCTTCTTGAAGCAGGACTATTCTAAGTCCTTCTAATATTAGACATGTTCCTGTTTGCCTCCCGAGTTGCTCTCCAGTCTTCTGTTTTATTTCAATGAGAGCTGTCAGTTTTTCTTCTAAAAGTGCTCTTTGAACACGCTGCTTTCTTTGAGCTGAGTTCAACCTGCCAGGAACTCTGGTAGTTCTACGACAGGTACAAATATCAAAGGCAAATTGGATCTCACAAGGTTCCCCGAGTATATCTTGCATTTCAGAGTTCAGGGAAGTTTCTTTAACGAAAGGCAAGAACGAGGGATGCTGTCCAAGTGATTTCAGCAGTTCTCTGAAGTGAGTCCTTCCCTGGACCCCAGAAGATGTAGATTTTCAACATTAAATGAACATGCAGTTCTGAAAATGACCTCTGGGTGGAGCTCGTGGTACTCACAAAGAACACTTGCGGCGTTGAAAGCTTTTATGCAGCTTTCTACTCCGGGGTTGTTTTTGAAAAAAAATTTTATCTTGCCCTTTTCCTCTGCTGTCCTCGATTTGATTGCCTTTTAATAGTCAACAAGAAAGGAGAGGCTCTGCCTAATAATTCCTTGAATCTTAGTTGGAAATCTCTCTCTATCTTAGGGCTTTGTCTTTCTGATACCAAGTAGCCCCTGCATTAAGAAAGGATTTGCCTGCATTTGAAGTGGAGGTGAATAACTCGCCTGCTCTTCCTGGTATGACCTGGCACTGTTCTTTGGACATGTGGTGTATGCAGTATATCACCCAGGCGGAAGATTTCTCATCAATAAAAGTGCCCACACAGGGCCAATGCTGAGTCACTTGGCAACCCATTGGAAAAGCTGGAAAAATGTTCTGATTTGTGAAAGGGAGAAGCTTTTCTTTCCCTCACCATGAAGCTCTGAACTGCAGATAATTACAGAGAGTCCTAAGAAGTGTTAACCTCAACATTCCGTAGTGACTGACCTCCTGAACCTGGCAGGTACAGAAAGCTGCAGTGCTCTGAGGCCTAATACCTTGGCTTTTGTGGCTGTGACCTCATCTCAAAATGGAAGTGTGTGGCTATGGCTTTGTCATACTCTTTTCTAGGGGTGATCAGTGTAAAAGATAAATGAGGATGCTTCTGCTCCTGTGAAGGGTAAATTTGTTATCTCTGTCTCCCTGCCTATTCCTGCTCATCTCTTAAGAGGTCACGAGTGGTTTTTGTATTGTGAAACCGATAGTGTAGATTTCAAGTGGAAATTTAGTATTGTGACATAAGCATCACTTTCTGTTAAGGATTCCCTGTTCCCTGCAAGCATGTGCTTTAATTGTAAATAAGCAGCAAAGGACAGGGAATCTGTTGTTTTTCTGATGACCACAGCTATTGAATGAGTGTCAAGTGATAAAAGAATGATTTTAGAGGTGTCTTCTGGAGGATTTGCCCTTGCCAGATTAGAAGAGGAGGATCTCAAGGTTGCTACATCAGGATTCTGACTGAGGCCTGGCAGGAGAGCCGTCAGATCAGGAGGAGCAACTTCCTGAGCTCGGCTTATCTATAGCTGGATTTGACTGGATAGCCAAAAGCTGCATCCCTTCAGAATTATTTGTTTGTTTGCATTCTTTGCCCCAAGGACCTAAGTTTGTCAGGTCACACCCAGAGAAAAATACCAGGATGGGTCTTACAGGATGGGACTTGGCCATAGAAGGTGCAGAGAAGTCTGACGCATGGTGCAAAGTCTATCGGCATGTGACTCCCACACACAGGCTTTGAGTGGGAGAGTTTTCTTGCAGAGGGCGAAGCAGAGGTGTAGCTCACTTCTTTGGCCTTTTCTCTAAGCTCCACCAGTGCTAGGTACTGGATTTCCCCCAGGTATACGGTTAGTGCCCTGCTTATATCCTGAGCCTGGTGGTTCTCAAGGTGTGGCTCCAGACCAGTAGCAGCAGTGGCACCTGGAAACTCATTAGAGATGCAAATTCTTGCATCTCCACCTGCTGAGCTCTGGGAGTAGGGCTCAGGGCTTTGTGTTTTACCTGGTGATTCTGCTGCATGAAAAAGGTTGGGAACCCCTGCCTTGTCCTTACCACTTCATGACACACCTGCCTGACTTCCAACTGCGGCCTCCTGCATTTTGTCCAGGAGCATCCTCTCCCTGCTACAGCCTGCTTTGCTACTCATAAAGAGGGCCCACAGGATGGGGAATGACCACACCTGCCTCAGAAATCCTCACCCAGCAATTGATGGGAGTGGCTGTGTGTGACCCTGCTCCCTCATCCCTCTAGTGTGTGTTCCACGTGAGCTCTGGGAGCTTTTCCAGTGGGCTAGAGCTATTATACTAGCTAAGATAATCTTTGCTGACTGCCTTTCTTTCTCTACTTGCTTCCTGTTTCTCCTACCGGTGTTTCTTATGCTGCTCAAGTCAACTGCTCGCACTTGAATCCTTGTCTTGGAGTCTATCCATGCTGGTCTTTCAGTCAGTGTCCCTGGTGAGCCCTGGAGTGGATGCCAGAAGCAGGGTGACTGCATTCTTGTAACTGGAAAGGGCAGGAGACTGTTCGATGACAGCCCTTCCCTTTATTTTCTCCTACACAACAATTGAAAGTGAACAGTGAGGTCAAGCAGGAGTGAAGGTACCAAGGGGAAGTGACAGCCAGATGCGGAGTTGGGATTAGTAAGGAAGGAGCCCCTTATCTCTGGCTCCATGTCTCTCAGTCTCTCTCACACACATGCAGGCCAAGATGGCGGCCTTCGTACTTGTATCTCTTTCCTCTCACTGGCCTCAATAGGAAGTACAGTATAGAGGTCAGGAGTATAGACAGGAGAGACTGCCTAGTTTCTAAGACAGCTTCTACACAGAAACAGACTCCAACAGATTCCCAACTAGGACACAACCCCTGGGGGTATGCGCTTTCCCAGCGCTTCCTTTCCTGTAAAGCCACAGCACATTTCACTGAGTCTGGTTCAGCAGACTAAATGCCACAAACATTTCTAGCACACCAACAGCGTGCCAGATGCAGAGCCAGGATTAGGACTCAGAGATGAGCAACTGCAGTCCCTTTTCTGCAGGGGCCTTCAGGCTCCTAGGACAACACAGGAGGCCGTGGATGCAGGGCAGACCTGGGGAAGTGTTGGGTGATGGGATGGAGACACAAAGTGGTCCTGGGAGTCTAGGGGGTGGAGGCTTTTGCGGAGCCCAAACACAACACAGGAGGGCACCTTACTTGGGAAGTACCTACTCTGCCCCTTTCTCTCTCCCTCTGTGGTGTTCCCACACCCTGTCATTGCCTGTATCTTGCAGCCTTGTGGCAAGTCTCCCTCTTACTTCCTTACTAATCCCAACTCCGCATCTGGCTGTCACTTCCCCTTGGTGCCTTCACTCCTGCTTGACCTCACTGTTCATTTTCAACTGTTTTGTAGGAGAAAAGGAAGGGGAGGGCTTTCATCAAACTGCCTCCTGCTCTTTCCAGTTACAGATTCTAGCCTATTTGCATAACTGCTCAAGAATGCAGTCACCTTGCTTCTGGCATCCACTCCAGGGCTCCCCAGGGACACTGACTAATAGACCAGCATGGAAACTGTGGACTGTGGCTCCCTCCCTTGTGCCACCTTCCAGAGCTTTCCCCTTTTCTCTGGCTCCATGTCTCTCAGTCTCTCTCACACACATGCAGGCCAAGATGGTGGCCTTCATACTTGTATCTCTTTCCTCTCACTGGTCTCAACAGGAAGTACAGTATAGAGGTCAAGGGTATAAACAGGAGAGAGACTGCCTAGTTTCCAAGCCAACTTCTACAACTTACTGGCTGTATGACCCTTTGGAAATTACTTAACCACTTCCACCCTCAGTTTTCACCTCTGTAAACTGGGGAGATTGGTCCCTATTTCAGAAGATTTGTTATGAGGATTAAAAAAGCCAGTGTGCCTAAAGTTCTTAGAAGAATGCCTGGAGTGTGAGAAAGGCTCCCCAAGTTGTCAGCCATTTGGGCCAAACTGCCGTGCCTTTGGGAGGGGGAGGCTTTGGCTGGACCAGCTGGTGAGAGGAGGGGTCGTTGTGAACAGCCCCACTGAGAGGGTGTTGGAGGGGATGCATTGCTTTTCTCTGGATTTTATGGTTTTGAACAAATTCGGTATTGTCATTGTGATATGTGTTTTAAACACAAAAGTAAATTTCTGGTGTAAGTGGGAGTTTGATACATATGTTTATTTATTTTTTTCAAGTTAAGGCCTCGCTCTGCTGCCCAGGCTGGAGTACAGTGTCGCAGTCATAGCTCACTGCAGCCTTAAACTCCTAGGCTCATGCGATCCACCCACCTTAGCCTCCTGAGTACCTGGAACTATAGGTGTATGCTCCCACATCCAGCTAAGTGGTTTTTTTAAAACATTTTTTTTTCTTGTGTAGAGATGGAGTCTCACTATGTTGTCCAGGCTGGTCTCAAACTTTTGGCCTCAAGTGATCCGCCAGCTGCAGCCTCCTAAAGTTCTGGGATTACAGTGGGAGCCACTGCCGCACCCAGCCAACATATTTATTAAAGGCATAGTACACGTGATTTCTTACTGGAGTGAGTTTCCATGCTCTAGAGTCTCATGTAAATGTCATTTAGGGGGATGCTTTAGGTCATTCATTCTCACACTTGAGCATACATCAGTACCATCTGAAGGGCTTGTTAAAACACCAATTGCCAACCCTACCCCTAGAGTTTCTGATTTCATAGGGCTGAGGTGGAGCCTGGATATTTGCATTTCTGACAAGTTCTCAGGCGATGCTGATGCTGCTGGTCTTGGGAGGATGCTTTGAGAACTCTAGGTGATTACAAGTGAAAATTTCCTTATGTCAAACCTGTGTTAATAGAAGGATCTAATGTTTGTTAAGTGATTGTCTTAGCTCTTACTGGAGTCCCCTTTCTCCATTTCTCACAGGCGAGTCCCCTGAGTGAGTACTCGGACACCCAGAACCCAGCCAGGCTACCTATTCTACTGTTGCTTTCTCTGCTAAAGAGCCCTTTTTGAGAAAGATCCAAAGGCTCTTTCTTGGTCATTTCTGCCCCTTGACTCCACATCCGTCCCTGGGAACTACCCAGGTTAAGTCTTCCACATAAAAGCCCTTCCAACATTTGAAGATGTTTAAATGTCTGCCTGCCTGCCTGCCCTCCCTCCCTCCCTCCCTCCCTTCCCTTCCTTCCTTCCTTTTTCTTTCTCACTCTCTTTCCTTTTCTTTCCTTTTCCCCTCCCTCTCTCCCTCCCTTCCTTCCTTCTCTTTCCTTTCTTTCTTTCCTTGCTTGCTTGCTTGCCGGAGTCTGGCGCTATGGCCCAGGCTGGAGTGCAGTGGTGCAATCTCAGCTCACTGCAACCTCCGCCTCCCAAGTTTCGGAGATTCTCCTGCCTGAGCCTCCTGGGTAGCTGGGACTGCAGGTGTGCACCACCATGCCCGGCTAATTTTTGTATTTTTAGTAGAGATGGGGTTTTGCTATGTTGGCCAGGCTGGTCTTGAGCTCCTAAACTTAAGTGATCCACCTGCCTCGGCCTTCCAACGTGTGGGGATTATAGGTGTGAGCTACTGCACCTGGCTGCTTTTCTATTTCAGATAAAACACCTTTAGTGTTTCTCATATTAAATTAACATTACATACAGTCAGACTGGATGTTCTAAATGCTTCACAAACATTAGCTACTTCAATGCTATAATATCTATAGAAGGTAGGTACTTTTTTTTTTTTTTTTTTTTAAATACAGATGAGGAAACTGAAGCACAGAGAGGGTGAGCAAACTTATCCAAGGTCACACAGCTGGTAGGTGGAAGAGCTGGGATTCCCTCCCTAGCAGTCTTGTTTTACAGTCTGTGCTTTTATACGCAATGCCAGTGGGTCTCAAAGTGTGGTCCCCAGCCCAGAAGCATCGCCATCACCTAGGAATAGCTAGAAATGCAGATTCTTGGCTCTAGTTCATCAACTCTGAGAGAGGCCCCAGGAATCTGCATTTTAAGAAGTCCTTCTGGTGATTCTGAGGCAGCCCAAGGATGAGAACCGCTGCTCTAAGTACAACACAATAGGGATATTATTACTGCCTTTGTCTTGCATACAAATTATATTAAGAAATCTAAAGTTTATATTATGGCTATCTTTTTCCCTCTGCCATTCACTGTTGGCTCATAACGAACTTCTAGACAGTTAATTTCCTGATCTTTTTCCCCCTCGTAGGAACAGTTGTTAAGCCCTGTTGCTCTAGTCCTAAACTTGGCATTAAAAAAAAAATCCTCATCCCAGAACTTCACGTTTATTCTCATTAAAATCCATTTAGTTGTTTTGGTTCATGGCTCTGGCTTTCAAAAAATATATTTCTGGACCTTCTATATGTTTATTATTGTTTTAAAAATCTATGCTCGTTAAAAAAACCTGGAAACTAAAGTGCAACAGAAGAAAGAGAAAAAATGTTCTAGTTTCATCATCCAGACATAACCACTGCTAACATTTTGATGTATTACTTTGATTTTTTCCCCATACATAGGCTGTGAAAGGCATTCTTGCACAATGCTGTGTATATAAATTTGAGTTCTTCTTTTTTCTCTTAACATTTATTATAAGCATTTCTTGTATTATTGCATATTCTTCATGCAAGAATATTCACTATTGGCTGGGCGTGGTGGCTCACACTTGTAATCCCAGCACTTTGGGAGGCCGAGGCAGATGGATCACTTGAGGTCAGGAGTTCGAGACCAGCCTGGCCAACATGGTGAAACCCTGTCTCTACTAAAAATACAAAAAATTGGCTGGGCGTGGTGGTGGGCACCTGTAATCCCAGCTACTCGGGAGGCTGAGGCAGGAGAATTGCTTGAACCCAGGAAGTGGAGGTTGCAGTGATCTGAGATCGTGCCATTGTACTCCAGCCTGGGCGACAGAGTGAGACTATCTCAGAAAATAAAAAAAGAATATTGACTATTATTACATATTCTTCTAGTGGTGGCACGGGAGATGCTACTTCAATATTTCTCTATAGTTGCATATTTAGGTTGTGCTGTTATAGATATTATTATGGTAAGTATCTTTTGTATAATGCCTTCTCCCTAGATTTAGGATTAATTCCTTAGAATGGCATCTCAGACAACCTTTAAAAATGTCAACTCTTCCATTCAGTAGTATATTAACTACTGTTTCTATCTCTATATCATTCATAACTTGATAAGTTTGTTTTTTGGTTTTATTATTTTGGGGGGATTATTAATGGACAAGCTCAAAAAAATGGAACTGGAATCAGCCAATTTTCTTATCCTTTGGAGATGCCCTTCCAGATTCATCTGTGGAACAAAAATATTCATGGAGAAACTTCTCAGTGCTGAGTCTTTTGTTAGGTGCCTATCAATTCACTAACTAATAGATTTTTGGTCTAGTCATTCTATTTTGGAAAACTCCATGAAACTATCTTTTAAATTCTCCATTTTGCCTGCAAGGAGACCATGGGATATTTAGCAATGCCTTGATATCATCCAGTTATACTGTATTTAGGGAATTATTTAATTTACCAATGTCTTGTTCTATTTAAAATATGAAAACCTGAGGAAATGAACAAAGCTTCACTGGGTTCTCATTTTTCTGAAGTTCCATGTTACCTAAGTACAGTTTATATCATTCTGTGAAAACAGCCAGCTGTTCAGACCAGCAAATCAGAAATCTCAGTCTTTCCTCTTAGCTAACTTGGAAGCACAAATCCTGTTGCCTCTTTCTACCAGCTTTGAAATTTATACCATTTCTGTTTTAGTTATTCTCCCTTAGCTTCTCATCCTTAAACATTTTTTAAATGGAGGTGAAATTCACCTAATGTAAAACTATTTTAAACGGAACAATTCTCAGTTAGATAGAAGAAATAAGCTCTCATGCTCAGTAGCAGATAATAGTGACTACGGTTAGCAACAGAAAATTATATATTCCGGAGCAGCTGGAAGAAAGGACTTGAAATGTTACCAACACATAGAAATAATAAATACTCAAAGTGATGGGCACTCCAGATACCCTTGACTTGATCATTACACGTTCTGTGCATGTAAAAAATGTTCATATGTTCCCCATAAGTATGTACAAATATTATGTATCAATAAAAGAAAAAAAGTAAAGTGAGCAGTTCAGGGGCACTTAGAACATTCACAGTGTTGTGTGATCACCACCTCTATCCAGTTCCAAAACATTTTCATCACTCCCAAAGGAAACTTTGTACCCATTAAGCAGTCATTCCCCATTCCCCACTCTCCAAGCCCCTGGCAACTACCAATCTGCTTTTTGTTTCTATGGATTCTTATATGTGGGATATTTCCCATGAATGAGATTACGCAACAGTGCAATCTTTTGTGAGTGGCTTCTTTCACTTAGCATAATATCTTCAAGACTCATCCACTTCCTGGCCTGTGCCTTCTCATTCGGTTTAATCGGCTTCCCCATTAATGGTCTTGGACAAAGAATAGCAGAATAAACCCTTGTAGCGTTTCTGATAGTGAGGCCTTTTCTCTCTTCTCTGAACTTTTTGCAGTAGCATCATAGTGTTTACTCATAGCTGAAAAACCATCCCCCAGATATTATATTACTAAATTGAAGCAACCACTGTAAGGGAAAGAAGTATGTCTTACTGCTTCATTTTTGCATTTTCAGAACCTAATGTGGTTCTGACACTCCATTCTTTGACAACTGGCCAGACCTTAGTAAGAACCATGGCTCTACCGAACACCAGGGACCATAGGCAAGATGCATGATTTTGGGCGCCTCAGTTTCCTCACTCATGAAATGGGGACAGATACTTTTGTCCCCATTTTTACTGAGTGGTACAATTAAACAATATATGTGCAGTGGCCAGCAGAGAGTAAGTGCTTAGTATTAGTAAGATGACGTGTTCATTTTTTTCCAAGTTTCCTCTTACTACCTCCCTCACTAAATAATGTGCTCCATTATGGTCTCTTAAAATTGGGAATGGAAAAGTGATGCCAGTTACATTGTTTTCTTTGGGGCAGAGGTACAAAATAGAATTTTATTAGCTTTGACTCTAATATTTATAAATACTTTTATGGAAATTTAAAAATGTACACAAAAATGTACATAACTAATCCCCATATACTTATCACCCAGACTCAACAGTTAGTTAGTAATATTTTATCATGCTGATTTCATCTATTCTCCACCCCATCTCTTTTTATGCTTGAGAATTGTAAAGCTAATTCCATCTATGAAATCATTTTACTATGATTCCATCTATGACATCATTTTACTATAAATATTTAATTATGTGTCTCCAACAGGTGAGGAATTAAATAAACCTAACTATAATACCATTAACATACTTGACAATATTAACAATAATTCCTTATTAGTTAGTATCCGATCTATGTGCAGTTTTCTATAATTATCTCAAAATTGTTTGCTTTTTTTAAAAAATGGTTTATTTGAATCAGTATCCAGACAAGATCTACATATTGCAGTTAACAGATACATTTTTTAAAGCTTTTAAAATTTTAAGAGTACCCCCTCTCCACTCATGAAATTTATTTATTAAAGAAATTGGGTCATTTGGTAGAATTTTCAGCAATCTTGTTTTGCTGTTTATTTCCTAATGTTGTCTTTTAACATGTTGTTCTGTCTTACATTTTCTGTAACTTGGCAGCTCTATCTAGAGGTTTGATTAGATTCAGGTTCAATTTTCTTTGTGCAAGAAGACTTCATAGGCAGTGCTGTGAGCTTCCTGTTGCATCTATCAAGAAGCTCACAATGCCACGTTGTCCCACTTCCAAAGTAAAGGGCAATCTGTGTGTTCAGGTGTTGTCAGCCTGATCCTTTCATTTGAACTTTCTTGCTAACCCTCCTGCAGCCATCCTCTTTCTTGACTGCACATTAGAATCACCTGGGAAGTGTTTTTAAAAATCCTGAGGCTCAGGCCACACCCCCTACGAACATTAGACTCTGGGAGTTGGACACAGGCATTTTCTAAAGTTACCCAGGAGGGGCTGGGTGCAGAGGCTCATGCCTGTAATCCCAGCACTTTGGAAGGCTGAGGTGAGCAGATCACTTGAAGTCAGGAGTTTGAGACCAGCCTGGCCAACATGGTGAAACCCCATCTCTACTAAAAATACAAAAATTAGCCGGGCATGGTGTCATGCACCTGTAATCCCAGCTACTCAGGAGGCTGAGACAGGACACTTGCTTGAATCCGGGAGGTGGAGGTTCAGTGAGCCAAGATCATGCCACTGCACTCCAGCCTGGGTGATAGAGCAAGACTCTGTCTCTTAAAAAAAAAAAAAAAGTTACCCAGGAGGTACAAATGTGTAGCCAGGGTTGAAACCACTGACTTAATTGTTTTAGTGGTCATTGATAACATTTCATTAATTCATGATTCCTTTCGGTGTTACAATATTTGATTTTCACATTCTATCATTCTTTTTGCATTTATTAGCTAGGCACTTGCTATAAAAAATGATTTTCCCTCATCAGCCACTTGAATACTCTGACATATAGCTTATACAGGAAAGACAGCATAAATAGCTATCTTTCTTTTGATTAATTTTCACAAGTTGGTGCCTTAAGCACCTCCAAGGTGCCAAAATAGTTTTCTTTGTGGTATCACGAACTCAGGGAATCTTAAGTATTTGATGTGTTTAAATTTATTATGATCATCATTCTTTGAAGCTCAAATTGTTCCATCTTGGCCAATGTAGGGTTCTTCCTTTAGTGAATTTTGACATGATCCTAGTTGTTTGTGAAAGCATCTTTGCTTCCTTGCACAAGATATCCGCTTTAATGTTTAACTTCTATTTATCATAAGCTGTTTTGAGCAATTTATAAATCAGTGCCTAAATTAGTTCTCCCACCAATGAGGAACATATTGATTTTTTTCTGATGGGGAAAGGGTGGCACCTTACCAACTTGAAACACAGCATTTCATTAATGAACAAATTTGCAGAAATACCTGTCAGAGACTGATGTAAATTATGTCTTGTAAGGGGCACTAGCTTATATCAATAGAAACACAGGTAATATATACTCTATGGATTTTCAAAACCTCTGCAATGTTGCATTTTCAGTGTTGATCATCAAGAATACAAATATGTATATAAATAATATATAACCATGTCATACATTTTGAAAACAAATAATGCTAGTGTCAAGGAATATAACTAATTTCAAATTTGTGGAACAGTGGGACTGTATTAAAAGATGAGGCCGGGCATGGTGGCTCATATCTGTAATCTCGGCACTTTTGGAGACTGAGGCAGATGGATCACTTGAGGCCAGGAGTTTGAGACCAGCCTGGCCAACATGGTGAAATCCCGTCTTTACTAAAAATACAAAAATTAGCCGGGCATGGTGGCATGCACCTGTAATCCCAGCTATTTGGAGCCTGAGGCAGGAGAATCACTTGAACCCAGGAGGCAGAGGTTGCAGTTTGCTGAGATCATGCCACTGCACTCCAGCCTGGGCGAAAGACTGAGACTCCATCTCAAAAATAAATAAATAAAATAAAAAAGATGAAACTTGGAATAGTAAATAATTAAAAATTCTAACAATATCAGCAAGTGGTAATAGTTTAAACATGCACTGTAAAAGTGTTTCATTTTTAAGGGTATGTTAGGGATTATTTTGGGTTAAGAGACTGGTTGTCTGTGGGACTTTGAAAGCAGTTGGGAAATGCCACAATAGCCTCAGGATAAAATTCTAGAGACTCAAAGCAGAGAGATGCTTGAAAAGAAATATGGAGGATATTTATTACTTTTATTCACGGTATGGGTGGTGGTGATTTAATGACTGTCTTGTGTTGGTTTTTTTTCAGTCCAATTCCAAATCCAAATCCAAATTGAGTATGTAAGGAATTCATTTAAAAATAAATGTTTAGTTTGGTTTAAGAAAAATAATCAGTTTTGATGTATTGATTTTTAATTGTATGGGGAAAGAGTCCATTAGGAATGTTCAAGTTTTCTGTGTATATTTTGTGTTGCTCATTCTCTTTGGCCCAAGATGAGACTAATAGCCACAATGCATCTGCTTCTGTGCTATCTCTGGGGTTGCTTCTGCTGCTGTCAGCTGCTCCCTTGTTATCTGGCTGCTGGTCCTGCTCAGTCAGTTGTATAGGAATGTCAGTTCCATTAATAACCCCAGGACCGGACAGGCAGATAGTGGAAAATGGGTGAAGAGAGAGAAATTGTATTTAACCCAGTGTTCTGAGCTGTCATTTTTGAGACCCTAGCATAGCTGGGTAAAGGCAAGCTGAGGGCACGACAGCAAATCCATTTCTTACAGAATCTCACATACAAACTGGAGAAATAGCCCAATACCAAGAGAAGAAAAGGTGAAATAAATTGGGAAAAAAAGGTAAAGATTTGGGGTTGGAAAAGTCAGAGGAAGCAGTGTTAGGAAGAAATGGCATGACCAAGTATTCTGATAGAGGTGCTGTCAACTTTGCAAAATAAATTTAATTTTGATTTTAAATACCATTATTCTTGATGTTTCAAATGAAAAAAATTCATTTGTAAAAAATGAAGTTTATGTAAGGATTGTTCATAGAAGATTTTGGAGTTTTGTGCTATGTTTTGTTGTTGTTGTTGTTGTTGTTCTGGATCAGTGAAAGGCCCAAAGAACAGAGTAGGTTTTACTTTTTTTCACGTAGGTAGAATGACTCAATTACTGTTGTTGTCTGTGTTTTGGTTATCTATTGCTGCATAACAAATTACCCCAAAACTTACTGGCTTAAAACAAGTATTTTATTATTTCCTATGATTCTGTGGGTTGGCTGGGCTCAGCTGGATGGCTCTTCTGCTGGTTTCACCTGGAGTGCCTTATGCAGTTGCAGTCAGACAGTAGCTGTGGCTGGATGTCCAAGGTGGCTTCTTCACACATGTGTCTGGCACCTCAGTGTTCCTCATGTGGCTTTCTCAACAGGATGTGGTACTCCTACAAGGTAGCTAAGGGTGCTGAGAGGAGAAAGCAGAGGCTGCTGATCCTCTTGAGGTCTGTTCTCCGAAGTCCCAGAATATTTCTTGGGCAGTATTTTCTTGGTCAAAGCCAGGGTCAGTCCCTATCCAAGGTCAGGAGAAATAGACTTTGTCTCTTGATGTGACAAGCAGTATGTGCACACAGGGAGGGGAGAAGTTGTTTACTGCCATCTTTGGAAACTACCTACGTACAATCAGCACTCTTCAGCTCTCTCATCTGTGTTTAATTTTTTCTTTGATTACATTAAAGACTTTTTAACTATCTTCACCTCCTCCTCCAGCATCTCACCATTGAATGTCATTACATTTTAAAATTATTTTTAATTGACAAATAATAATTGTATATATATTTTGGGGGTATCATGTGATGTTTTGATGTATGTATGCATTATGGAAAGATTCAGTCAAGCTACTTAACATGTCCATCACCTTACCAACTTATTTTTTTGGGTGAGAACATTAAAAATCTATTATTTTAGCAATATTGAAATATATAACACATTATTATTAACTGTGGTCACCATGCAGTACAATTGTTTACTGAAACTTATTCTTACAGTCTAACTGAAATTTTGTGCCCTTTGATCAAAATCTCCCCTTTCGCTATCTCACCTCCTCCCCACAGCCTTTGGTAACTACCTTTCTACTCTCTGTTTCTATGAGAACAACTTTTTAAGATTCCACATATAAGTGAGATGACATAGTATTTGTTTTTCTATGCTTTGCTTACTTCACTTAGCATATATTATTTTCTATTTTTCTGTTTGGTTGATGAGGTTATTTTTCATTATTGACTGAATTATTTTTTCTGCTTAGTTCAAAACCATTGTATATATCAACTCACAGAAGTATTTGAGTAAGCCTAATCATTGTTGAACTGTGATGGGGAAAGGATTCAGCCTTGGGACATGTGACCTTTCTGTACAGGTATAAGAAATTCTTACTAGGTTTTGGGGCCAAGAACTGGACTAGGTCATGAGGGATCCTAGTAGGCAAATCATTTTCCAGTTTTATATTTGAGTTCCTTAGTAAATACGTTTACTTTCCAATATAGACACCCCCTCCACTGACTTAGGCGGCCCTGAACTCCGTAACCAAAGACGCAGCATTGGAAAGGCAGTGCTCCACTCTGTGTCTTTGCTTAGCTAAGGTGAAGGGGACAGATCTGCCACTTTGGTATATTCTGGTGTTCTTGCATTGGTAGTCATAGTGAAGGCTCATGAGAGCTTCCTCACAGAGGTTTGTAAGGATTAGAACTCAGTGGAATGGACCTGTTCCAGAGTAGAGTGGAGCCGAGGACAATAGTGAGATTGTGTTCTTTAGGGCCACAGAACAGAACCTTTACTCAACTCTGATGTTAAGCTATGAAGCTAGTTTACAAGTTTATGGAACAATTCAGCTTGTTCTTCCAGGCTTTTGAAAATGAAAGTTAAGGCTGGGCGTGGTGGCTCATGCCTGTAATCCCAGCACTTTGAGAGGCTGAGGCGGGTGGATCACTGGAGGTCAGGAGTTCAAGACCAGCCTGGCCAACATGGCAAAACCCCATCTCTACTAAAAATACAAAAATTATCCAGGCATGGTGGCGCCTGTCTGTAATTCCAGCTACTCGGGAGGCTGAGGCAGGAGAATCGCTTGAACCAGGGAAGAGGAGGCTGCAGTGAGCCGAGATCGCATGATCACACTCCAGCCTGGGTGACAAGAGTTGAGAGTCCATCTCAAAAAAAGAAAAAGAAAATGAAGGTTAAGTTTTTTTTGGCAAAGTGATTTGTATAGATCTGTAATACATCATATTCTAATGAGGTCCAATGAGTTGTTCTAAGTAATTTCTGATTTCCATTAAAATGATTCATGAAAAAATAAGCTTATCAGAGAGAGAGAGAAAGAGCACTTTTGAAATGAGAAAAATTGACAGGATAGAAAAGGAGAAAGTCTCTTTTCTCTCTTCTTCCCAACCCCTCATCCCCATCATTGGTTACTTATTTGAGCATACTCTATCAGCATCTAATGAGAATGAGAGCATTGTGGGATGCGATGTAACCTTTTGAGTAGGACTTGGAAGCTCTTACAAAGTTGCCAGCCTGGTGTCACCTTAGATCCAGGTCATTAATAGAAAAAAAAAAACCAAAAAAACGAATAAGCGCTTACTCATATGATTCGAATGAGCAGCCAAGTTTGAGAAGCAGAGCCCTCCTGGAGCAGTGCTTCTGCAACTTGAACGTACATGCAAATCTCCTGGGGACCTGGTTAAAAATGTAGATTCTTAATAAGTTTGGAGTGGAGCCTGAGAGTCTACATTTCTAACAAGCTCCCAATGGAGGCTCATGCTGCTGGATCATGGACTATGGACCATACTTTGAGATTGTAGAGCAGGGGGCAGGAAACTTTTCACATATGAAGGCCTGAGAGTAAATATATTGGGCTTTGCAGGTCATGTGGTCTCTATTGCAGCAACCCAAATATACCTGTAGTACAGGTCAGTGATAGGCAATAGGCAAACAAATGAGTGTGGCTGTGTGCCAATAAAACTTTATTTACAACATCAGGCAGTATCCTGAATTTGTCTTACGGGCCCTGAGCCAATAAAACTTTATTTATAGCACCAGGCAATATCCTGAATTAATTTTACAGGCTGTAATTTGCCGACTTGGTCTAGAGTTTTCCTTATCTCAAGTTTTTGACCAATATCTTGCTTCTTCCCTGTTTTGTTGGGCTGAATATCAGGTAAGAATTAAATGGTTTTGTAAGAGGTTACTCAATGGCTTTGTTGAACTGATGAATAATTGATGATGACATTTAGGCTCCTGTTTACAAACAGCCTCAATTGTCCCTTGATTGTGGCTCATTGCTTTGCCTTGAATATAGGTGGCCTTTCTGATTTATCTCCCTAGACTGCCTCTTCAGAGGTGGATCAAAACAGAGCTAGGGTTTATTCTAAAATGTGGCCCATGGGCATATCAGAATAAATAACCAGGTCTGAACTGTGTAGGCAGAGGGTGGCTTTAGGTCACTTTTCCTTGACCTGCATTTTACAACTTATCTCTGGAGTTTAGTCTAAGGGGACAGAGGCTGGTATTCTGGCTATCTGAGAGGTAGAGAGCAGAGAGGTACCTGGAGATGTACAATTCATGTTGAGTTAGGTCATGCCCCAGATATGGCTATTAATGGTAGAAGAGAATTGAGTGTTGCTGATAATATATTCCAATAAGTAGATAATACAGAACCAAGTTGTCAGAGTTTTGGGCGAACCCAAATTTGGAACCAAGCATTCAAATCTCAGAATGGTTCCATCTTGTGAGCTTTGGGAATAAGGTGCAAGATTCCTGGTCTGCTGCTCATGGTAATTTCCTGTATTTCAAACTCCAAAGTCAGTTAGGCCTAAGCTTCAGGAAAGTTTTCGGTTTAGTTGGTTCAAAACTGAAACAGACTCTCATCTATGTTTATGACAGTGCTAGGATTCCTAAGGGAGAGGTGTTACTCCTCTTCTGAAATGGGAGGATGTGGGCCAGGAATCATTGGGCCAGGGATGCTCATGGTAGACTCCATTTCTCAGCATGATTTTGGCTGGGCATTTCCTCCATGAGATTGACCCTTCTCTCCCCGAGGTGCCATTTTCTGGAAGACCACCTTCTCTCTGCTGGCAAAATCAAACTTACCTTAGTGCTTTGACTGGTATGCAAAATAAATGTTCTGATATTTCCCAGTAGGAGAGCCTGTCCTCTCTTTTTTCTGCTTCTTTATCATTCTTGTACTTTCTTGCCTTTCCTTTTCTGTTTTGACCTTCCCTCTTGGCCAAGCCTTGTCTTCAGGGGCTCTCAGTCAAAGTTGAGTCCCACTGATGTCTAGAACTGAAAGCTCAGTGGTGTGATTTTTAGGGAGGGATGGAGAACCTCTTAAAAACATACTTAAAATTCTATCTGTGTGTGTCTTTTCATTCTTACATCTGAGAATATTATTGTCTTGGCATGTTCAATATGGTTAATGATACAGATTTGGTCTGTGCCTTACATGTTATTCAGTTTGTTTTGATTTATAAAAAATGAATAATAGAATATTATTTTTAATCCCTCAAAAGACAATACATTTTGGGAAAACATGAACTTTGAAGTCAGATTAAGGCTAAATTAATGTGGATGAGAAGCTGGTTTTGGCCCTCATTGCCTGTGTAGACTTGGGGTGAGTTACACTCATCTTCTGAGTCTCAGCTTATCAGCCGTGGAATGGGGATGATCTGTACCTACCTTGTACAGTGAGGGTAGGATGTGGCTCTGATGATGAAGTAAAGCGCTTAGCATAGTACTTGGTATATAGTAGGAGTTTAATGAAAAGCATTTCTTTTATTATTTAAAAAATTACGTCTATTGTTACTGTTTCTGTTTAGCTCTGAGATCTCCCCCTCTTTGAAAATGTCCTTTTCACAAGGCCCTTCCCTTCCCATCCTTTCCATCTCATTCTCTACCTTCTTTTGTTGTTTTTTTCTCTTGCATCCCATTCCCTACATATGACCAACTATGAACTCCCGAAGGAAAGAGATACAGTTTATTAAACGGTGTGTCTTCACTCCTAAACACAACATCATGGATAAATTTCACAGATGTATTATTGAGCAAAAGAAGCCAAACACAAAAGAGTATACACTGTTTTTGAAGTTCAAGAACAGGAAAAAGTAATTTATGGAGACAGAGGTGGGGATAGTGGCTCTTTTGAAGGTGAAAGGGTTATTCACTGGGGAGGTACCCAGGGGAGTCTTCAGGATGTTATAAATGTTTTAAATCTTGTCTCGGCTGCTAACACAGATGTGTGTGTGTTTTTAAAAAAATACTTGATTGGTATACTTAGTATTTGCGCACTTTGTATGTTATAGCGCAATAAAAATTTTAAAAGATGTTTCCCAGTATGCAGGACTTATTTACCCTTTAATAATCATTTAGTAAAAGGTTGAATTTTCAATGGATGTCATGATGAAGTAAATGACCAACCTTTTTTTTTTTTTTTTTTTTTTTTGAGACAGGGTCTTGCTTTTTCACCCAGGCTGGAGTGCAGTGGCACCATCATAGCTCACTGCAGCCTTGATCTCCTGGGCTCAAGAGATCCTCCTGTCTCAGCCTCCTGAGTAGCTGGGGCTACAGGCATGCACCACCATGCCAAACTAATTCATTTTTTTTGTAAAGATGGTGTCTCCCTATGTTGCTCAGGTTGGTCTTGAACTCCTGGGCTCAAGAGATCCTTCCACCTTGGCCTCCCAAAATGCTGGGATTACAGGTGTGAGCCACTGCACCTGGCCCTAAGTGGTTAATCTTAATCACCATGTGACCAAGAGCAAATTTTAAGGAAGATGTAGCATGCATTTTGGAAAACATGGTGGATATAATTCATAATTTATAGCTAGAATTCACGCTGTTATTCACAGCACTGCTTGAATCTTCACATAGCTGTTTTGGAAAATATAGTAAATGCAAATGGAAGGACTTGCAATTTCAGACAGTCTGTGCAGGTGGCAGAGCAGGGAACACAGAGCGGGGATACAGTCCCGTCATACTGGTGGAAAACTTCATTTTTAATTGATTGTCTATTGCATCTACCCCCCTATTTTCCCACCCTCTCTTTGTCCTTTTATCAATTCTACTTGGTAATAAAATCTGCAACTGTAATAGATGCTACCGACACTTGTGCGGCAATTCTACCAGATGGTATTTGAATCTTGGGTGTTCTATGAAAAATGAAAAGACCAAACACATGCACAAATAAATGAAGGTTGAATTAATCTTTATAATTAAATGGAATATTACCCTTCTATGACTGATTTTTGCTTTCAAACTGGATTGCGTGCTAATTTTTCAGAGAACTGTAATTGTATTAACGTGGCTTTTTAGATGCCTGAAAGTATTTAAAAATAGATTTTGCCAAGTTACTGAGAGAAAAGTTATTAGAATTTTTAATCTGAACATCTCAGAGATCTTGAGGTATATTTATATCATGACTTAACAGCTGCAAAGCATTTTCTAATAGCTTTTTATTGTTTGTCCCTTATCATCCTGGGATTTAGGTGGCATTGGCCAGAAATTGGGTTGAATTACAAGTGCCTGAGGCACATTAGAAAGTCGATGTCCTACTATGTACCCAGAAAAATTAAAAATAAGAATTAAAAAACACATCAATATATACAACTGCTATGTACCCACAAAAATTAAAAATTAAAATGAGTGGGAGGGAAGGTGGTGGTGTTTTATCCATAAAGTGCACCCACTAGCTTAGTAGTGATGACTATTAGTGAAATCCCTAAGGATTAATGAAGCAGAGGATGAGTCCTCTACTTATGAACCATTAACACAGTGTTGGGGATTCTCAGAAGTGGGTCCAGAAGCCTTGATACCATGGCAGGTACCATGATCTAGAACAGAGAGTATCTCAAACTTGAGCATGCATGAGAATCCCCTATAGTAGTGATTTTCAACCCAGAATGATATTACACACCCAGAGACATTTGGCAATGTCCAGAGATATTTTTGGTCACAGCTGGGGGGACAGAGAGTGTTACTGGCATTTAGTGGGTAGAGGCCAGGAATGCTGCTAAATATCCTACGAGCCACAGAACAGCCCCCATAGATAAGAATGATTTCTTTCCCAAATGTCAATAGTGTCATGGTTGAGAAACCCTGCCTTATGATAAGGCTCACTATAATGCAGATTCCTGGCATTATAGGAATGCTCAGAGGCATTCTAAGTCAAGAGATCTGGGCTTGTCCCACAAATCTGTGTTTTCAGCATGCTCCCATGTGATGCAGATACTGCCAGTCTGAAGACAAAGCTTTGGGAAGCCCTAAGCTAGAGGATACCAATGTCAAAGGAACAAGCCATATGTTGGCTTTATGACATTCCTCTCTTTTAGAAAAATGATAGGAAAATTCTCACTTGCATTGATTGATTGATTGATTGAGACGGAGTCTTGCTCTGTTGCCCAGGCTGGAGTGCAGTGGCATGATCTCAGCTCACTGCAACCTCCGCCTTCAGGGTTCAAGTGATTCTCCTGTCTCAGCTTCCCAAGTAGCTGGGATTACAGGTGCATGCCACCATGCCTGGCTAATTTTCATATGTTTAGTAGAGACCAGGTTTCACCATATTACTCAGGCTTGGTCTCGAACTCCTGACGTCAGGTGATTCACCTGCCTCCCTCCCAAAGTGCTGGGATTACAGGTGTGAGCTGCAGCGCCCAGCCCACATTTGCCTAATTTAGTAATTCACCAAAGTTATCTCATTTGATCTCTCCCCACCACTTTATGAGGGAGGTGCTTCACAAGGTTTTTAGGTAGTAAGGAATTGTTCATATAAGAGCTAGCCTTAAAGGAAAGAATGGCAACAGTTCCCACTGGAACTGTTGATGAGAAAAGGGGTTATGTTTATCTAAGTTAATCTTGAATTTGCCTCCTGTTTAAATAAGTAATTTAACAATTGGAGGAGGATTAAGTAGCTGATTAAATTTCTCTGAGAAATGTTAGGTATTAGGGCCTTGGTATTGCAGGTGTATTTCTAAGCCCTTTGAACCTTGACATTTGAAAATGTTTTAAAATAAGTTGTAAGTATTTTTTCCCATTCCCCAGAAAGTGCATTGATTTATTTCACAGTATTCCCAGTTTAGTTAGTATTTCTTTATTGGCTGTGTTTTAAATTCACATATTTACCTCAACAAAATATGAATGGGTATTACAGCTGATTATATAATTATTTAAATAGTTATTATTTAATCATATATTTCTATCTTGATGAAACTTTCCAAAAAGATGAACCTTTGTGCCTTATTTTTCCCTTGCTATCTTTACTATTGGTTTTGAAAAATGGGGAAGAGGGATTGGCAAACTATTTCTGTAAAGAGACAAACAGTAAACATCTTAGGCATTGTGTGGGCTATATGGCTTCTGTTGGAACTACTCAAACTCTGCTGTCGTTGCATGAAAGTGGCTGTAAACAGTACTTACCTGAATGTGGCTGTATCAGAGAGAAAAAAGAAACTTTTCCTTTACCACTTTAGGTTTAATGTTAGCGCCTGTGAATTAAACTACAAAAGATGGATTAAGGAGAGAAAAACAAAGTTTATTCACTAACTTGCTTGTGAACTTGCAGAAAACATAGCCCAAAGAAACGGAATTGGGGACCTGTATATTATCTTAAGAAGGGGTAGGGCTAGGATTTCAAGGGACAATAAATGGTGGGAAATGACTGAGAAATATATGAGGGGACCTAACAGACAGTAAGGCTTGTTTTAAGATCTGTTTATGTAAGTTCTCATCCTGTCACCAACTTTTTATCCCCGGTGAGAGGAGTTGTTATTTCCCCCGGGGTATAGGAAGTCTCTTCTTTTGGAAGGCTCTGCTTGTAGTCAGATAAAGGAAGTATGGAGAAAGCCTCTTTCTGCTTGTCTTGATTCTCAGATACCCTCAGCTCAAAATAATCCTTTGCTGCAGTAGCATATTCCGGACCAGTAAAACTTTCTTGACAAAAAACAGGTGGTACACTGCCTTGGGCTCCTGCACTATAGTTTGCTGACCCCTGATATAGAGCCCTGTGAGTGAGACAAAGACCAACATAATATATTTTGGCTCATATAAAAGCCTAAATGTGTTACAGGATTGTTCCGACTCTTGGGCTGTTATCATTTTGCTTATGTCTGGACAAATGGGCTTAGCTAATTGAGGCTTGGGGTATTCATTTGAGTAGGTCTAGCAGCTGTTCTATTTGCAAACTTTGTGAACAATTAACCACATGTAATTGAAACTAATAAAAACACTGATTTAAAAATGTATGATTTGGTCCCTCTCCTGCCCGGTTTCTTTTCACGCTTTTTAAAAAAATTAATTGTTGGCGGAGAGATCCAAAATGGCCGATTAACAACAGCTCAGGATTGTAGCTCCCAGTGAAAGCACAGAGAGCGAGTGGACGCCGCAATTTCAGACGAATTTCTGTGGCCCACGAACTGGGAGATTCCCGGTGGAGGAGCCACATGTGTCGCCAGAGCGACTCTTTTGGCCAGCGCAGCTGTTTTGCCGTGCCCTGGCGCGGCGCAGCGCTTCTCAGTGCGGAGCTTTGCGTCGGGCTCGGCTGGTCCCACCCCCACAAGGAGAACAGCAATTGGAAGCGCTGAGGACCGAGAGTTTCACAGTAAGCACAGCTGAACCCGGGAAGACCAAGCTCTGTGGGGAAGGGGCATCTGCCAAAGGAAAACTAAGAAACAGAAAAAACTTCATCACCAACAAGCCGGACGTCCACTCAGAC
>CAUYLG010005261.1:0-88180 GCA_963573385.1 Cacajao melanocephalus | reverse complement strand
CGCCCACTCGCTCTCTGTGCTTTCACTGGGAGCTACAATCCTGAGCTGTTGTTAATCGGCCATTTTGGATCTCTCCGCCCGGTGATGAAGTTTTTTCTGTTTCTTAGTTTTCCTTTGGCGGATGCCCCTTCCCCGCACAGCGGGACCTTCCCGGTTCAGCTGTGCTTACTGTGAAACTCTCAGTCCTCAGCGCTTCCAATTGCTGTTCTCCTTGTGGGGACGGGACCAGCCGAGCCGGAGTCGTCCGGTGTACTCCGCGCCGAGAAGCGCCGTGCTGGGGCGCCGGCAAAATAGCCGCGCCGGCCAAAAAAGTCGCGCTGGCGACCCGTGTGGCTCCTCCGCCGGGAATCTCCTAGTCTGTGGGCAACAAAAATTTGTCTGAAAGTGCGGCGTCCAGTCGCTCTCTGTGCTTTCACTGGGAGCTACAATCCTGAGCTGTTGTTAATCGGCCATCTTGGATCTCTCTCCCACTTTCAAGAGTATTGCTTTGTTTTTGATTTTTGACAGTTTGATTACAATATATCTTTGTTTAGTCTAGTTTGGATTGAATCTGATTAGAGACCTTGGAACTTCCTCTTCCAGGATATTTATATTATTTCCCAGATTTGAAAATTTTTCTGCTACTTTTTCTTTAAATAAGTCTTCTGGTTTTCTGTCTTTATCTTCTTCTTCTTATATGTCTATAATTAAAATATTTGCTCTTTTGATGCTGTCTCATATGTCCTGAAAGCTCTCTTTATTCTTTGTCTTTCCTCCGCTGACTGTGTGCTTTCAAATTGTCTGTCTTCAAGTTTACAGATTCTTTCTTCTGTTCGATCAATTCTGTTGACATTCTACTGTATTTTTATTTCATTCATTGTGTTTTTATATTTTTGAGCTCTAGAATTTTTGTTCAATTTTTTATGACCTCTCTGTTAAACTTCTAATTTTAGATGTGTATTGATACCTGATTTTGTCAAATTATTCCTCTGCATTTTCTGGAAGTTAACTGAACATCCTTAAAACAATTACTTTAAATGTCTGTCAAGCAATTCATAAATCTCCATTTCTTTGGGGTCTGTTACTGGTGCTTTATATTGTCCCTTTGGTGGTATCATGTTTACCCAACTATTCTTGATCTTTGTGGCCAGATGTTGGTGCCTGCACATTTAAAGAACTGGGGACGTATTCAAGTCTCTGTAGACTGGCTTTGTCTAGGAAAATCCTTTACCAGGTAAGCCTGTCTAAAAATTCTACGCAGGCTGTCTGATGTAGTCTATAGGCAGGCTTGCTGCTGGAGTCCTTGAGTAGATTGGCTTGGTGTCTGGGTCAGCAGGTAGGTAGGCCTGGCACCTGGGTTTGCAGTATTGGCCCTGGAGCCAGGATTCACTGGGATGGACCTATTAATTGGGTCCACAGAGGTGGGTCTAGAGCCTGGGCTTATAAGAGGGAGGCCAGGTGCAGTGGCAGAAACATATAATCACAACACTTTGGGAGGCAGAGGAGGGCAAATCATTTGAGGCCAGGAGTTTGAGACCAGCCTAGCCAACAAGGTGAAACCCCATCTTTATTTAAAGTATAAAAATTAACTGGGTTTGGTGGCACATGCATGTAATCCCAGCTACTTGGGTGGCTGAGAAACAAGAATTACTTGAACCCAGGAGGCAGAGGCTGTGGTGAGCTGAGATCATGCCACTGCACTCTAGCCTGTGCCAAATAATGAGATTCTGCCTCAAAAAAAAAAAAAAAAAGAAAAAAGATTGGGCCTGGAGACTGTATTTGTGGAGTCAATCAGAAGCCTAAGTCCATAAGAGCTGACCTAGCACTGGGGTAGGCCTGGCACTTAGGTCCACTGGGATGGGCCTGGGGCCTCTGTCCATGGAGGCTAGCCTAACACCGGGATCTACTGAGTTGTTCCTGAACTCTGGGGCCACTGAATCCTGGGGCCACTGGGACTAGCCTGGAGCCTAGGATAGGCATGAAGTCTGCATACCAAAAAAGGCTGGTCTAGTACCTTGGATCACAGTTGCTGGCCTGGCCTGGTGACTGGAGCAATAGGAGCTAGACTCTGGGTCTGCAGGGACTGGCACAGAGTCTGGGTATGTGGGTGCTGGCCTGGAGCTTCAGGGGTCGTCCTGGGGCCTTGGTCTGTGGGGACTGGCCCAGGGAATGGGGTCTACTGCGAAGGAGTGAACTCTGGGTTTGCTGAAGCAGGCCTGGACTCTAGGTCTGCTGTAGGGCGGGGCTGTAGGGACTGATCTGGAGGGCAGAGTGGCAGGAATAGTTTGACACTGAGAAGGTCTGGATTCTCTGTGTGTGCCAGCCTGGTGACTGAAACCAGTGTTGCCAACCTGGCACTGGAGCAGGCCTGAATCCTGAGACTTAATGGGCCCACCTCGCTCTGGGCTGGTCTAAGACCTAACCCAGATCTGGAGCCTGGGCCACAGGGCTGGCTATGACGGGCTGCAGGAGTTGGCCTGGTGCTGGCATGGGTCCAGAGCCTGAGCCAGGCCTAGAGACTAAATATATGAAATTGGCCTGGCATTAAGGCCTGTCTGGAGTCTGGGGCCTCTGGAATCAGCCTAAAATGGTGCAGCAGAAAGTCTGCCAAGCAGGCCTAGAGTTTAGGCTGTGAGATCTAACCTAGCACTGGGATGGGCCTGGAGGCTCAGTCTGCAGGTATTGGCCTATAGTCTGGTGAGAAGGCCTGCCCAGTGCTGAGTTTTATTGGCACAGGCCCAGCGTTGAAGTCTAAGGCAATGTCCAGCACTCCCATTTTTTGTCCTTCCTTTAAGGAGAGTGCATCTCTATGCTGTTCTGCCTGGGGTCAAGGTAGAGATGACACAGGCAATGTAAAACTATCTTTTCTACCCTTTTCAATGCATCTGTTTTATCTCTGTGCTATATCCAGGTGCTGTAATCTGTCACTTGATTTTTTTTAGTTATTGTGAAGATATTTTTATGCATGAATAGTTATTCAAATTAATGTTTCTACAGGAGAGGAGCTCTGGAAAGTCCTGTTTTGCCATCTTGCTGATGTCAAAACTTTGCAGAGAAGCAGACTCTTACCTTAAAATTAGATTTGACAAAAACCATGGTCTAAATATTTGTGTCCACCCCTACTTCTAAATTCATATGTTAAAAACCTAATCCAAATGCGGTAGTATTAGGAAGTGAGTTATTTAGGGAAGTGATTAAGTCATAAGGTCAGGTGTCCCCATGAAAGTATTTACTGTGCCCATAAAAGAGGCCCAAGGGAGCTTGTTCATTCCTTTTGCCAGGTGAGGTTGTAACAAGAAGTTGACATCTATGAAGCAGAGAGGGAACCCTGACTAGACACGAAGTCTGCTGCTGCCTTCGTCTTGGGCTGCCTAGCCTCCAGAACTGTGAGAAATAAAGTTCTGCTGTTTAAGCCACCCAGTCTATAATACTTTGTTAGAGTAGCCTGAACAGACTTAGACAACAAGGAAGCACAATACATTAAACAAATAAAAATGGGGTCGCTGTCTGTGAAGTCACGGTGAGAATTCTACTCTAGAATTTCAACTCTACAATATCTCATCAAAGAGAGTCAAGAAAGCTCCTTATGGAAAATAGGACAAAATATTAGTAATTATAACCCAAATTGTCATACCTCAGCCAAGCATCCCATCCCTTTTCAGCTTCTTCAGAGTTAAAAGTTTGCTTTCAGCTTACTTAAACCTAAGTTTAAGTAAGATTAAGCTCTAACTTAGTTTTCTATGTATCTATCTAATTCTCTCAAATATTTTGTGATTTCCTGCCAGTAAATGACACACCTCAGATCTCTTTTATCCTTGAAGTTATATCCAATGTCTTATTTCTGAAATACTGGAGTATGATATTTATGATAAATAATGGACTTCAGCCTAGTCCTATATTAACACAGAATCCAGAATCATACCGGGGATAGAATCTTGGAGACTACCTAGTTAAGTCTGCTCATTTTACAGATGAAACTGAAGCCAAGAGAATCTCTCAACAATTAAGTGTCAAAAAGGAGTAGAGAATTCACATCTCTGCATCCATAGACCAGCCATCTCTTCCCTAAGGTGTGTGCTCTCTCAAAATTCATTTCTTGTAATCCCCAGTTTTGAACACAGGGACTTATATTTGGAAAATTTTGTGAGTTAAATTTTACTGGAGTGCTAGACCCTCAGAAAATTCAAAGTAAACCTGGGATGCTCATCCAGTGATTTTCATTAAACATCTGACATTTATCTTATAGAGGTGAGTTTATCTTACCACGATTCTTCATTGCAGTCATGGGAAAATAGCAGCACTTACCATGTGAAGGTAAATATTATGGCAAGATAAATATTAACTTTTGAAAGAAACCACTCTAGCTGGTTAAAAATCACAAATGGCATCAGTTGTTTAAGGTTTATGCTTTTATAGAGTCTCTGTGGACAATAGAGTTTCTTGAACTAAATCTGTTTTTCTCAGAGATTTAATACTAGGGTAAAGGTATCTGGTATTCTACTCAATACGAAGAAATTTCTTAGTTGCAACGACAGTGTGCAGCAGAGAAGGAATTCATCTGGGGTATTTGACCTCTCTCTACACAGCTACACTTCTTCTCTCACTAGGCTCATCCCTTCTGTGTTTACAAGTATTGAATCTGAAATACGTAGAAATCCCTCCTGACTTAATCTCTGGCTCAGCAGTGTTTAAGACAGCCAGAGATTTTCAGAGTTTAAGTTAGAAGATGACTTGACAATGCCTACAAATCACCTATATGCTGTCTCCTCTTCCTTGTACCTAGTGGGGAACAGTCATAGAGAATGAATAATTTGCCCCTCCACCCTCAACAGGCCCTGGAAGAAAAAGCAATGGAGAGAGGTCATGTTATACTATATGCATTAGCTATAACAGTCTGTTAACTAGTTGGAGAATGCTTTATAAGCCATTACCTCACATAATAAAAACTGTTCTATCTTGCTTTTCTACCAAAAAGGAGTTGCCTGTTCCGTCTTTATCATTTTGTAAAAGAGTTCATAGAATGCCTTAAAAGATAAAGAATCATCATTCAAATGCTTACACCAAGCTCCTAGAACACAGGGATACTCCAATGATAAACATTTCCTGGATGATTGTTACTTTCTTTCCCCATACATAGAGATGGCCTCCCACAAGAGGGAAGGACCATGGGAATTGGAAGACACAGATGTCAGTTACATGAACATGCAGAAATTGGCTTAAAAGGCATTAAAGGGTTTCTTGATAAATAAAATGCTTCTGAAAATGTGTGTGTGTGTGTGTGTGTGTTTGTGTGTGTGTGTGTGTGTGTGTGTGTGTGTTCATCTGGACCTACTGGGGAGCAGCTGGTTTATGTAAAACAATTGCAATGAAACTAAGAAAACTAGGTAACTTGTAATGCCCTGATAGAGATCTCTGAGTGCTCACTGGAAAGTGAAATAAAAATTATTAGCCAAGGGAAAAAATATTGTGCATAAAATACAAGTCATGTTATTAAATGAATATAAAAAGCTTATCTAAATAATTTACACAATTTTGGGCCCACAAAGGACCATCAGAGGCAACACACTTATTCTAGTGGTGATCTCACAGATAAAAATCATTTGGGATGTTCTTTGTCAGAACTGCATCTGGAGATGAGGACTCAATCTTTTAACTTTCCAAAAGATTACATTCTTCCTTTGATGGCAGGTTTTACTGTTTAGGAATGAATAGTCATTTGGCAGTTAATTCTTAATAACCAGATAATTTAAAAAGAGGATAATAGTGTTATGGGCAAACAATGGTAAGTGACTATTAAGTAATGTGTTGATAATTTAAACAACAATGAAATATTTTCTTAAAAACTGCACCCTGGCACAAAAGGCAACTCAAATAAAGAAGTTTCCTGAAAAGTTTGGGCAATGGCAGAATTGCTGGAATTGGTACATAGCTTCCCAAAGACTTCCCAAAGAGACTATTTTTAAAAGGCAATACTTGGTTGTAGGAAAAGTGCTGCCTGTTTAAAAGAAAAAAGGCCCATAGCTTTATAGTTTTACCTTATGCAAGTTGAATAAATATAGACTAAAGGAATGACAATTTCACGAACTCTTGAAAGAGAGCTATTCATAGAAAGACCTTGTGGCAATAATGTTGTAAAACCTATTGTTTATGTAGAATATTGAAAAGAAATCCAGCTACACAGAAGAAATGCAAAAAGAAGTAAAGTGCTCAACCCGGAGGCCAGACTGCTGGAAAATGAGAACAATATGAGACATGAGTCTCCTGAGATTAATGAGTCCAGGAGGGTTCACTTTTGTTACAAATTACAAATTGAGTATGCTGTAAGGTAGTTTCAGGTTTGGAATTTAGGGTTTCCCCAAGGGTTCTATTTCAAAGAACAAACCATCTATGATGACGAATGTTTGAAGGTAATACATCAAATAATATCTTTATGTGCATGGTTGGGTTTTAAATCACTCCTCCTTGAAGAGAAAAAATAAAATGACAAATTTTAATTCAAATGCCACAGGAAATGTTTAAATAGTAATACTAATAAAATAAAAATAAAGCAGGCACAGAGAAGTAGAAGAGAAATTATGCTTGCATTCTAGTTCAGGGGGCGTATAAGAAATACAGAATACCTTTGCATACAATGAATTCTGTTCAGAAAAGAGATTTGTGTCAAGTTTAGGATTGTGAACATGTTCAAAATTTTAACTTTGATGTTGAAGCTTTTGTTCCATTGATGCAACAAACCCTTGACTTTTGTGGAAGTAGTTCAAATTTAAAGCCAAAGTGACAAAAGATTATCCAGGCATCAATAGCTCTTAGCAATAAAATAGTGATGCTAACTATAGCTTGATTGGGTGAATATTAACTTGGCATGTTCAAGCTGAAAGGAGCAGGACCCATGCTTGTCAGCCAGGAGAATTTCAATTATCTAGAGTCTAACCCAGAACATTTACAAAGAAACTTTTAAAACATACCTGAGGTTTCCCATTTAATTCAGTGGGTCAACACATCTGAATGATTTTATAAACCCTCAACTTCACTGATTTCCAACTTTTTTTATTAGATACAGTTATGCAGCTGTATTTGTTCTTTGGCTATAAAAGTCATATACTAGGGCTTATTGGTCTTTGTGCTAAAAAAATACTGGTTAGTTGCATTTGTTTGAAATATTCTAGGCAGTATTGGCTAGGGGATAATAATATGACAAAAGAGGCTATGTTTTTTTTTTAAAAATCATCTCTTCTCCCAAAGAAATCTGACTTCTCTTCTGAAATCTTCCCAGTAGGAACCATAGAAAAATGACAGGGAGCTGCTGGTTGGTTTTTCTTGCCGCTAAAACATATGTTGTTATGTCATGTCCTAAACAGAAAACTGAAGCATCCCTTTCAAATTCTCAGCACCACTGACACTTCCAACAAGTGCTCTCGTATTGGTTTTGGTCTTATCTGTTCCTAACAGACAGCCTCATGCCTTGGAAATTTGACCTGAAATAAAAATTCAGCCCCAAGTATCTGCTGTCAATTGTGCAGAAAATAGGAGATGACAGCAAAGTCACTTCTGCATGCTGAATTAGATCTCTTTCCAACATCTTCTAATGTCATTATTAGCACTCAAATACACTGTGTCAAAATGTGTCTGTGTAGGGAGATGGACTGGGCAACACTGAGTTTCCCTCTTAGTCAATTTGACAAGCTATTTTTAATACATACCTCTGCATAGGGAATTATTTAGGAAAGGTACCTAACCTGTCACAGAGATTTGGAGATAAAGACGTTCAAAATGGACATATATAGTCAATAGAGAGAAGCTTATACAATTCAGTTGGAATTAGCTACTTCCAAATTCAGGCAAAGCAATTGTAAATCTGACGTTATAGAATCTATAAACCAAAGAAGTAAACTCAACTTGGAAATTCTTTGAATTTCAATGGTTCACAAATAGTTGTTTTTGATTCAGGATCTTTCATGATGGTTCCATCAAAGATGATGTTTCCACTTCCCTTGTGAATCTGTTCTATGTGTATAGAATTATGCTTTTATAATGAGACTAATTTTATAATTAATTAGTATCTTTAATTTATTATAGACATACTGCATATGCTGTAATGGGTGAATTAACTTTGAGTTTGCACGAAGTTTTCATACTCTATCCCATCCCATTCCAAAGACCCACTTGAAAGATGTTGATAAACTATCTGACAGCTTATGTAAGTACATTGTTTTTATACAAGATGACAAAGATGTGTTCTCATGACTACAGAAAGGAAATCTAAGATAAATGGATAGAAACATCAAGTCAGCTGAATCAGATGCAATGTAATATATTCTCATATTTTCTCAAAGTCTTAGAAAGATAAAACATTTTTTATCAAGAGGGAATATCCAATTGTTTGGGATGCTCAAGAGTGAATCAGACATCAATGATAGTTATATTAATTGAATTCAGATGCCCCTTCCTCAAACCCTAGAGATTGATTATTTAATTATTCTTTGACTTAAAATGAACTAAGGTTATTTCTATTCAAGCAGAATACATGTGCCATTCCCAAAATCCCAAAGAAAACTTTCTGAAATTATAGCTAGTAGCCAACTACCACATACACTATTTACTTCTGACCCAAACTACACAGAAATTTTGATAGTTATCAGCATCATCCTTAACCTCTCTCCCTGCCTGGCTACCCTTTACCATAGTACTCTACCTATGGATTGTGACACACACACACACACACACACACACACACACACACACACACACACACACTTTTCAGTAGGAATTCTCAGTCCTAAAAGATTTTATGCAACTGAATAATGCACCAGCTCCCCACAGAGCATGAGACTGTGAAAATGAGCCTCATGGTTAAACCCTTGTCCGGCACATGTTGAGAGAGGCAGGAGGTGATAGTTAAGTCAAAATCATCAGATAATTTTCAAGTGCCATTTGTCTTGTTACCTAGGTAATGTTCTGGCAAACACATTTGTGGAAGGAATCTCCTGTGGTTTCTCCTGGGAACAAGCAGAACATATTTGACAGAAGCTGCTTAGCAAATTGGCATGGGAATAAAAACAATATACTGAATATTTACTATGTGCAGGGTATATTTACATGCTCTCCTCTGTTCCAATCTCACTATATTCTGTGAGTTAGGTATACCCATCCTATCCACATTATTATGGATCAAGCAAAGTATAAATTCCTGAAACTCTCTGCCCAATGAGAAAGAACAATATTCTTCTGTTTGCCCAGGATACTTTCCTCCCATCTTCTCCACCCGCCACCCTCCAAACAGAAGCATTCCAGATCTTCTGCTTTCTCCTATCACAAGGAAGAGGAGTGGTTCTGGCTTGATTCAACATAAGGCAGAAAGCAAGTATGGTTTCTACCTGTAGATATAGTGAGTGGAGTTAGAAAATAAAGGCCAGAAAGGTAACTACAGGGAAAAGCTGAGGTTGAACCAGGGAACAAGTTTCCCAAATGGTGTCTGAAAAGGAGAGTCTCTAAGTATTGAGGGCTGAAATAGAAGAGAGTAGGCGTGAGCACAAGAGCAAAGCTTTGCAGTCAGAATGATTTAAATGATCATCATGGCAGCCAGATTCTGGAAAGGAGGCCACCATATATGATTCCCAGAGCAGGGCTGCAGTCCTAGTCCTCATCACTTGGTTTTCTTGGTTTTACTCTGAATAGATGAAAGCATGACAAAGATTCCCCACTGATCTTTCAATAACCATTTGTTTTTCTCCAAATATTCCCAAAGTCCTCCCTAGTCAATTAATCGCCACATCCTTGGTGTTGTAGCAGCCCCTTTTATCTGTCTTAATCAGCACTTACCACACTGTCACTGCATGTCTCTGTCTAAATTCAGAGCTCTGGTTTACATAAGCCACCTCATTTGTAGCCCAGAAGATTGTATGCCAAACACTCAATGAATAGTTATTGAATGAAGGGATGTACGAACGCATGGGTTTTTGAGTTACCCTGACATAAGTGCAGTATGTCCTATGCTTCTCTATAATGTATTATATTTCAATCGTTAGATGCATATTTATATCAGACATCTTAACATTTTTGAAGTTAGAATGTTTTTAACAAGGTGATATATACACTTTAAAAAACTGAGTCTCTCCCTCCCTCCCCTGCCACACACACACAAACCGTTACTTAAACAATGGTATGCCTTCTCTGTCTTATCAAGGGAATAGCATACTTTTATGATGAGAAGAGATTCTTAGAGATACAACACCTAATTCCAAAGAACTATCTTTTGTTAATGGTGGAGCATTTGGGCCTTGTAACAGCTGGGAAGTCATGGCCTGGGCTCCTCCAAATCCCACTGCCCTCACTACCTCTGAAATACAGCAGACCCACACTACAGGGAAGTTAAAGGAGAAGTTGCTTTCACACTGCAACCCTCAAGCATGCTCCAGGGAGTATCTTCTCATGTGCATCTTGTGAACAAGAAGAAATGATACAAAGCTGTCCGAGCATAGGCCCTTAGGCCACTGATTCAAGGTCAATGGCACAAACACTAAATAGAAAACATGCAGATGTCACTTCTAAATTCCCAGTCTTTTCTCGGCGCTGCTTTCAAGATATTAACACTTTTCTTTCCTGTACCTGTTAATGTGCCCATCTCCCTTTCCAAGCTGTTTTTCTTAAAGGCTGGGACCATGCCTAATTCATTTTTATAGGATAGCAGGTAGTAGTAGAATTCTTATTACAAATGAAAATACTGTGCTTAATTTGCATATTTTATTTCAATTAATTTAATCTTCACCCTTCACACTTATTATTATCCCCATTTTATAGATGATGAAACAGCTCTAAAATGGTTATGTATTTTGCCCAAGTTGCAAAGCTAGTTAAATGGTGGATTAGAGATACAAACTGGGGTTTTACTAAGTCAGTGGTCTTACTTTATTGTAAGAGGTTTAAGTCAACTTCCTGTTGACTTTTACACTACACCATGAACATTTACATCTCTCTACCTTGAAATATGAGGTGCTGCTGCTATCACATTCTGTAAGCATCTTTCAGTAGAGTTAACACAAGACAATGCAAAAACATTATGTAAAGTAAGAAAATATGCGGTATTATGATATAAAATGGAATTTCAAACCTTGAGTATTTTTATATATTCTAGGAACCCAATTTAGAGAAAAGTGAGATCTTAAAGAGCAATGAGACCAATTCTTCTCTCTTTCACATGGTCCTGGTCAAATCACTAGTTAGTAGAAGAGGCAACCAAGCACTATGTCATACCCTTAACTTCTTAACGGAGAGAAAACTTGATTTGCATTCTGGCATCTTGTTGCTTTGCTTTCATAAAGAGGTTTCTGTGTGAAAGAACCTTTTGGTTCAATGCAAAAATATCTCCACACTCTGATTTTGTCATGTGTTGCTAAAAATAAATAGTAGTTACAAATGACTACTTATTCATCACAAAGTATTAGTGGTTGTAAATCATTTAGAAAGTGTAAAATGCAATTAAAATATGAACTAATACAATAAAGCCTATCTTTCACAGTTTTATGAGTGCTAGAAGGAAATGTAGAAAATAATGGGAAAGTTTAAATGGAAAAGAACTAAGAAATTACTTTGGAAAATGCTTGTCACAGTTTAATACTAACAACAATAATGATAAAGCATGCTAGGAGCACATTAAATACCCTGCTATCCTGGGAGTTTGGCCCTCCATGCTTTAACTTTGTAATTAGGAAGGTTTTGAAGCTTTTCTATCCCCTTAACGCAAAGAACACTCTGCCTTCATTCTCCATCAGCGTTATCCCATCTTACATCATTGTGGGTTTTGGCTCTCCAATTTTAAAGTGTGGGCAGGGAGCTACCTCACCCTCTCCACAAAAAACATCATCCCATCTCCAGCTCTAAAATCCAATGCATTCCTCAGTGGACCCTCTCTTGACCTTTGCAGGTGTGTTTTCCAAAGCACTTTGTTTCTTTCCTGAATCCTGTTGCTCCAGCTTTTGTTCTAGCTGTTTTCTCTACCTGACATGCCTTTTCATGTAATGTTTGCCTTCAATAGTTAGCTATATTTAATGCTCACTTAAAATCCTATCTTGTCCATTAAGTCATCCAAGCTTTCCTCAGCTAAAATTAACTTCTCACTCTACAATACCCTCACATCACCTTTGTACTTCCAGTAGAGGCATTTTTGTTTGTAGCCATCTCTTCTATAATGCCAGTGGATAATTCTTCCTTTTTGCTTTGATCTCTCTCACAGTGCCTAGAGGAGTGTGTTTGCGTGTGTGTGTGTGTGTGTGTGTGTGTGTATGTATGTGTGTATTTTCAATAGGTGCTCTTTATATATTTGTTTTATTGAACAAAAGAATCTTTGTGAAATTTTATATTCAAAGAAACAAAAAAGGCTTTTTAAGCTCTTAGATTGTTTGAGTTCCACCTCTTGACTCTACCCTTTTAAGCAGGCCTCTGTGCAGAAGGATCTCTAAATTTATTATCATTTTATGACAAGATCTCACCTACTCAGATGGTCTACAATTGGAAATAAATGTTATTTTTTAACTGTCTCGTTCCCATATTTCTATATTGAGAGTAAGAAGTGGCTGTCCCAGCAAATCTCCACTCATTAGACACTGCACCTTCTGGAAACCATTTGCTTCTTCTATGCCGAGAAAGAAGTGCATTTGATGTTTGGACCATGATATTGTGAAGACAAGACTGAATTCTTTTGTCCAACAAATATTTCTCAAGTGTCAATGAGTTTTAGGTACTGAGGGGAATACAGAGAGATAGTACGATTCCTGACTATCCCTATGTTAAGGAGGAGGTTGAACTTTAGAGTCAAATGGACACAGTTCAAATCCTCACTCTGCTGCCTGTGGTGTGCCCATGGGCAGCGCCAAAATACAAACCATGTAGAGAGGTTTCAAGGTGCACAGGTACTGAGGTGGCAGGCACTTCTTATCCAGAGTTATACAGCCACCACTTGTTACTATTGTCAGTTACGTGGCTATTGTAAGTGGTTCAAAGTAATAAATTATGTATTTTATAAGTTCCTATTCATCAAAGAAAATAGCAGTCTCTGGCATGTAGTGAGAGTACTTTATACAAAGTTTGTTGACTGAATGAACCAAATGTCAAAATATGAAATAAGAACAGTAAACGCTGAGGAAATTTGGAGGCAGGCTGTTCCCTGTGAGCTGGGAAGCAAAAGAAGTGAAGATCTCACGAAGGTAAATAGACCTAATCCTCTGAGTAAGATTAAAACTAGCAAGGAAAGGGAATGGATCAAGCTTTTGAGAGCAGATATTGTGTCTGTCTGGTTCACTGTATGTTTCTAGCTTCTAGCACAGTGCTTCAACATAGTAGGCATTCAATAAATATTGATTATATGAATGGATGGCTTCTATATGTAAGGAATATTGTTAGTAAAAATAAGTCAGAATTGACTGTGGTATCTATTATGAGAAAGTGAGATGAGGCAATCAGGTAACACGATGGACAGGCGGGAGGGAGATATGGTCAGCAAGGGAAAAGTAAAGCAATGTTGGGAAGCTTTTTTTTTTCTTTGAGACGGAGTCTCACTCTGTTGCCCAAGCTGGAGTGCAGCGGCACGATCTCAGCTTACTGCAACCTCTGCCTCCCAAGTTCAAGTGATTCTCCTGCCTCAGCCTCCCTAGTAGCTGGGACTACAGGCGCACACCACCAAGCCCGGCTAATTTTTGTATTTTTAGTAGAGACTCAGTTTCACCATATTGGCCAGGCTGGTTTCAAACTCCTAAGCTTGTGATCCGCTTGCTTCAGCCTCCCAAAGTGCTGGGATTCCAGGCATGAGCCACCGTGCCCAGCTGGGAAGCTTGGAATGTCAAGCTGAGTAGGGGGAAGAGAAGCCATCTCAGGTTTGTGTGCAAGGATATTGAATGCAGAACTGGAAGAGAGTCTGGGAACTAAGATTAGATGGCATGAGGTGATCAGAAATGGACTGAGTGGTGGCAGAGAGAAAGAAAGAATCAAGAGACTCAGTGGCTAATTAGAAAGTATGAGGGAAAAAGCCAAGCAAGACTTTGATGTTTTAATCCTTTGACACTAAGAGAATGTGTGTGCCCAGGAAATGAGTAATGCGAGAGGTTGTGATGACTTTTCGAGGTTCATTTTTGGGTGTTACATCTAAGCTGATGGAGGAGTATCTAGGGCATCTGCTGTCTCATTCAACAAATATTTTTAAAGTGCCAATATGTTTGGGTCACTCACTCATGGGAATACAGAGACATGATACAGGTCCTTGCTGGCCCTGAATGTGCTAAACAGGAGGACGGACTTTGGAGTCAGGAAGATAAGGCTCAAAAGTGATGATATTCCTTAGACCTGGAGCCTGAAGTTCAGAATTCGGATTTCAGATGAGATGTCATAGTTGAAACCTCACCATGAATAGGATCCAGTTCTCCAAGAAAGTCAATGAAGAAAAGTAGCAGAGAGCAGTGATCAGATAAAAAAGGACATGGTTTTTCATAGCTGTGGCCTGGTGCAATAATACCCTTTGTATAGCCACCTCCTTCTTTTTTATTTATTACTTTAAATATTGCCTAAGAAAGGTTTTCCCATCCAACACATTATTCTCTTTCTCCAGCATTTATCTGTTTCCTTCTTATTACAGGATAGAGCACAGTATTCATGCCTTGTCTTTGATTAAAAAAAAAAAAATCTTTGTCTATCACTATAATTTAGGGTAAGGACCAGGTTTTTTTACTCACATTAAATTTTTAGAATTCTATGGCCCACTAGAACTTTCTGCAATGGGAACAGAAAACCAAATACTGCATGTTCTTAGTGGGAGCTAAACACATGGACGTAAAGAAGGGAACAATAGACAGCAGGGCCTCTTTGAGAGTAAAGGATGAGAGGAGGGTGAGAATCTAAAACTACCTATCAGGTACTATGCTTATTATCTGGGCAATGAAATCATCTGTACACCAAACCCTTGCAACACGCAGTTTACCCATGCGGCAAGCCTACACAGGTACCCCCAACCAGAACCCTAAATAAAAGTTGGAAAGAAAAATAAATAAATAAATAAAAGCACGTGGACTTCTGTAGACACATGCTAACTGTTAACTGCAATGCTGTATGGGTAGTAGAATTAGAGGTGGTTAGTATTTTCTCCTTTTGTAAATCTGCCTTTTTCTGATTTTTTGGTAATAAATAGATATCAATTAGGTAATAATAAAACAATCAGTTCCTACCTCCCAAGGCTACAGTATATGTTAACTAAGATATTTATTCACTTATTTGATAAATATTTATTAAGCACCTAAAAAAAGAATTTTCTGCAATGATGGAAATAGTCTACATCTGTGCTGTTATAGTAGCCACTAGTCTCAGTGGCTAACGCTTAAAAAGCAACTGGTGTGATTGAATACCTACATTTTACATTTTATTTATATTTAACTATTTTAAATTTAAGTAGCTACATATGTCTAGTGGCTATCATAGTGCTCATCACAATTTTAATAGTAAACCAATAAAATGGAGTTTGAATAAATAAATGAATAAAATGCAGAGCAATCTGGCTCATGTAGCTCTGGATTTTTTTTAAAAAATACCTTGTCTACTATAGCATCAGAGCCAGAGTTTAGACATCACTTAGCCAAAAGTGCACAATGGCAAAATTTCATGATAACATCTTAGCCCTTTTATTGTTATTATAAATGGAGATCTATAAAGGGTAGAGTCCAAAAAGGGCACTAATATGAAAAGGAAGGGAAGGGAAAAGAAAGGGAATACAAGAGGAGGCCTTAAATTTGCTTTCACCATAAAAAAAAAGATAGTCCTGGATAGTTCCCTTTTATTTTCATATATTTCTTCTTACATTTGGATTGATATCTGTATATCTCAATTCTTGGGTCCTTTCTTTCACATCAAGTATAAACAGTTGAGCACTCAGAATGACCTAGTTGATATGTAGGAAAAAAAAGTCTAAGAAAAAGGAAGTATGCCTTATGTTCAGATGACACTGTTTTATCAATAGTTACAGAAATGCAGAAAGCTCCTTTGACCACACACCAATATTCATACACACAGGCACACACACACACACATGCAAGGAGTAGAAAAATTTCTGTTTGAAATAAACTAAACTAACATCAAGATTTAAAATACCAGAATAATAGAAGTCAGAAAAGAGAGAAGCAAGAGAAGAACTAAGAAAATGCATCTGGAAGATGTCCACTATTCAAGAGACTATTTTATTATTTTAGAACCAATCTATATACCATATTATCACAGTTAAAACAATAATTGATACTGACACAATAAGTAGAGAATTTTACTCTTTATAACTTACTATAGGTTTCCCATAAGGGTTTAAATGTAGACCTTTAACATTCTCGGGAAAAACATATTTTTGGTCACTGAAAATAATTGGTAATTAAATGGCAAAGACAAAGAAGGAAAAATAAAAATATTATTTTCAGTTCATTATTCTGACATTTCTGCCATAATTCTATAACCCTGAGTCCTTAACACATTACTGTAGATAATAGTAAAAATACAAATACAAAAAAAGATTGGAAATAAAATTCTTCCTACTATTGTTGACTCTTTCTATTGCATTATTCTATGTAGGACCATCACATGGCTAAAATAATAAGATGGTAAAATACGTTTCATTATTTAATAAAATGGAGATAAAAGGTCCAATGAGAGGTAGGTAGTAGTTGTCCTCACAAAAACCTATAAAAATGTGAGATTTTCCTTTCTCATCACAGATTAAAGCTCACAGGTTTCTCTGCTTAAGAGGGTCATGAAGTGCTTTTGCTCTAAACTTAGGTTTCTAGCCTGAGGCTAGAAAGGGCAATAATAGGAAAGGGAATGGGATATAAGAGGAATAGTTTGGGTAAATTTGAGTGAAGACTACAAATGTGGACCCTGAAAAGAGTCAAGCTACCATTTAGTCGGGAGGTGTAAGCAACCAAAAATAGTGCCATTTTCTTTGTTTACCTTTGAAAGACTGAGACATACTTGACTAGACAAAAATGAAAAAATAATGTCTTTAAATTTTGCTCATATCCATCAGTTACCTCTGAAGCTTTTAAACATCAAGCCTTCCTTGCACATCTTTAAATAAATTAGCTGTTTGGTCCCTAGACTGATAGCAGCAGTGAGGCCCACTGGAAAGGGTGAGCCTTTTCTCTCAGTGAGAAAATGGTGATTGAAGAACTTTTCAGACAGAGAAGAGCAGGAAGGGAATCTGACTCAGATATGAAATGCAGTTTAGTTAACATTTCCCTTATCCACATATGTGTATTTAAGATAGCCTCTTTAATCTCATATAAATGATCTTTTAAGATTTAATTTCCTTTTTCTTGTTTAAATATGTATCAGACTCTACAATGGACTTACCATAAAAATAAATCAAGCTATGTAATGTCAGAAAATAACACTTTATGCATAAGAATTTCCAGTGCCCTGGAAATTGTAATATAAACCCTTAGTGTAATGCCTATTTTATCAGCCCAGAGAGATTACAAATCATGACTTTCTTTGACTTGAAACATTCAGAACTCTTCTGAACAAATATTGAATCAATGGGTAGGCATTATAATCTGTTCTGACAAAGGGTGACTCATCAAATTTCTCTGAGCCCTGGTTACATCTGTGAAATGGGGAAAATATATGTCTGGCTGGCCTGTCGAGAGGGTGAAATGCAGCAATGTTAATAAATTTTCTGGCACAAGAGCTGCTAGCATGTAGGAAGTACTTGCTCAAAAATAGAAGCATTAAAAAAATTGAAAACAAATCTTGATTTATCAAAACTGCTGTTATACTCGAATAAATTGGGAAGTAGAATTGTAATTTCAAAACTTCTCTCACATTTTAAAATTTAACAAAACATAGTCTCTGAAAATTTAATTTTTTTTAGTTCAATAAATGGAATAAGAATTTATCACCATGAAGGTTGTCTATGAAACTGACTTTCATTGATTACTCAAGCACTCAGGTACACATCAGAATAAAATGTATTTCCACAGTAAAGTAACCTACCATCAAAGATATTTGAACTTCAGCAGCCATTGGAACTGTTTTGTTTTGTTTTGTTTGGATTTGTATAGAGTTCTGTCTACAATAGCAAATGTGTGTTTGCTGCAAAAGAACTCAAAATAAACCATTACAAAGAACCTTAATGGGAGGCGTAAGTGTTGGCAACACTATGTGATCTATATCTCAAAAAACAAATTAACAGCACACACTTTCAGGACATATAGACAGAGATCAATGAAAAGGTGTTCTTGCAAATGGAATATTGAAAGGCAAGCAATTGTACACTTCTGCCTTCAGCATCTTTCCCATGAAAAGCAAGTCTCAAAATAGGAGAGGTTTCTGCTTTTTCTTTCCTTTCTTTTTCTTTTTTTGCCCCTAATATAGAGTGAGTTCAACTTTCAGGTATCACATGAACCTCTCTTGAAATACTAGCCATTAGGAATTATTCCTATGAATACAATGATAAAAAGGGGATTTGTCTATAGCTAGTTCATTCCAAAAATGGAAGGAAACACTCTGTCTGAAACACTCACTTCCACTTCTCTTTGTGTGTGTCTGTGTGTGTCTGTGTGTGTGTGTGTGTGTGTGTGTGTGTGGTGTGCACATGTGCACTGGAGCCTAAAGCTCTCTGAGGGAGGAAAACTGAACACCTGGGTATCATATATATATTTATACACAAACACATACACAGACGTATACGTACACACCCACACAAACACACACTCACACACTCACACACACGGTCTCTGGGTGGTGGCTGCCATTCCATCTGCAGACAAATGAGATGTGCGGGGGTGGATTGGTAGGGGTGAGGGAGGTGAGAGAAGGACGGAGGCTCATGCTTTGTGTACTCTTTTTTCTTTTAAATCCCCATCATGCCACCAAGGGGGCTAATTTATGCCTCAAATTAGCTCATTATCTGTATTTGTATCCTTTTCCTGTCATTTGAAGAAACATTATGCAATTTAGAAAATTCATAGGGATGTTATTTTTTCATCGGAACGCAGTGCTGCACCCTATGCCTGCTTTGTTGTCAGAAAAAGGGTCTCCTCACAGTGGTTTCTGGATATGCTGCAGGTGCAGCAACTGAATATTAGAAAATCTGGACAACGAGGAAAGTCTTAGGAAATAAGTAGGTGTCATGACAGGGACAATTTTTAACAACAGTGAAAGATACGTCCCTGGTCTGGCTTATTGGTCCATTTTATTTGTAAAACCTGTTTCTGTGAAATAATTTTTCTCAAAAATCACCATCCAATTAGCTAAAAGAAAGAAAAAGAAAAACTCGATTGGATAAATTGATAAGTCACACTTTTCTAAAAATCCAAATTGCCTTTTGATTGGTTTTCTGGTAATTGCTATTGGGTAATCAGAAGCTTTCAGCACATGTTTTCTCTCGTCAAGTACAAAACAAAACTGCAGAATGAAAGCAACCATTAAGAGCAGTTTCAGATTTTTTAAAGCCACTTATAATTAAAGGGTTTGTAGCTGCTGTTATCTTGTTTGGGTTATTACCAACAAGATCAATTTTGTGGGCTCCCCTTGTAGCTCTTCCCCCCAATCATCAGAATAAATGTTCATCTGTGCTGCATATAAGTGATATGTCTTCAGGAAACAAAAGTTTAGGAATCAAGTGAAACTAAATTTTTATTATACTCAGCATGAAAACTGTCCATTTTCTTATCAAATTTTTCCTTAAACACATCTGTCCTTGGGGCATTGTCCTATTTCTTCCCTCTCTATAATCAGCCAACATCAAAAGTATCTTTAATTAAATAAGATAATTATAAAAACTATTTTTTTTTGGGTTCTAGACATCATTCAAATTTTATAACTTACGAGCCCTCTTATTTGAAAGTCCCTTTGATGACACTGTATTCTTTGAGTCTAGAGATGGTGCCTTGGACATAGTCTGTAACTATAGAAAGGTGATGATTGTTTTTTTTTCCATTTTATTCAGGTCTACGCTTTTGACTTCATTGGTGTCAACCTAAATGAGATCATTAAATGTTTAGTGTGTTTTTTTTTCAAAAAAATAATAATCATGAGCAGAGAACAGAGAAATTAGTTAATTGCTGAAATCCCTCAGCAGGATGTCAGATGTGAAGCAATGGTATTCCCAACTTCTGAGTTAAGTTCTGCACTTTACAATGATGAGATTGAAGTGATAATGGAAGATGAAAAAAGGATTTGTGATTACTGGGATAAAGTGCTAATCTGTACTACAGAACCTGCTGCATATATCCCTAACATTTACTCTAAAACGCTCTCAGCTTTTAAATCCACCCTCCAAAATTAGTAGGGGGTTAAAGTAGAACCCATTGGGAGGTTACATTTATTTAATATTCAGTCCTTTCTTGGATGAAATATTGCAGTCTATCCTCATAGGTATTTGTCAAACCATTAGAGTAATGGTTTATGGCTATTAAATGAAATTGCAGTTCTGTTTGTAAGTTCCATTTACACAGGATAAGCAAAGTGCCTTTATTTAGATTTAAAATACCTGGAATCTTTGCAGCAGCACATGAAGACTATGTAGACTGTTAACTAATTCATAACCATTGTGTGAACAGATCACAGACCAACCTGCTCTAGTTGCCTGTGACACACAAAACTCCAGTGGGTACCCAGAATTACGCTGCCAGACTCTGGGCTATTCATTTCGTAAGGGTTGGGCAGCCTGGCACTAGTCATTTTTTTTTAACAGCTTACACTTTTCGGTATTTTAGAATCAAATGAAAAGATGCTTTTAATCATTGTTTCCAGCACAGGAATATTTGATAAAATTCCCTCTGATAATAAATGGAGAACCATGCCTAGAGTTAAAACAAAGCTTTCCTTCGAAAACTTCGCTGTGCCTTTTCCCCTATGCGCTTCACTTTATAGGCAATTTGTACAGACACTGCTGAGTACAAAGGAACTGAGATAAATGAAGTCTTTAGAACTTCACCTTTCTCACTAGGTGATGAGTTTGACTGCTTTCAATAGAAAAGACGTTCTTATATTCAAATGATTAATTACCAAAACTCACATTTTTGGTCATAAGGGATTTTCCTCCAGAGTGAATTAACACTATGTTAATGGTCCTCCTAGTTTACAGTGTCAGTTCCCAGCAGATTCTTACTGGAGTGCCCCCTCCTACTCACTATTTGAGGCTCATGTAGGCACATGCACATGCATATACTAGTTTCCTTTAAGGCGCTATGTTTTCATACAGCATAAGGTGCCTTGTTCAGGGACCCCTGCTCAGTTGCACCTTTGTATCAATTAGACAAATGTGTCTCCTTCAAGATGCACAGCTTAACAACTGGAGCAGCAATTGGGTTTCAGGATTCTTTCTCCCGCTTGACCACTACTCTTGTGCAGGGCTCAGTCTGCACAATTATTTGAAGCAACTCTACTTTATCCTACACAACAGTGAAAACAAGTCAGATGGCCAATCACATAAACTGCTCAGCTCTCATCCCGTGGGAAGCAGAATTTACCTACGACCCCAGCTGCCACCCCTTTGGATCCGCCAGCACGTCTGTACAAAGGCCATCCTTCTCCTGGCTGCTGCTGGCAATGACTAAACACTGCAGAGTTTGAGTCCTTGCCCATTCCTGTGGAATGAAGCACCTCTCTAAAGGACAGCTTTGGCTTTAAGACTGCCCATTAGCCTAGCCAAAGCTTTCTTAGAACTGTGCTGCAGTCTGAGAGTTTCCCTGCTCAATCCTTCTGCCCCTACTCCTTTCTCAGGGTCTAGATCAGCACTGAGGTCTGAAGGCTCTCTGGGCCTTCACCTATTTCCTCCCCTTCGTCCTTCACTGGCATATCCCTCAATTACTTTTATGCATATCTGATTCTGTCTTGGTGTCTGTTTCTTAAAAGACGCAATACAACAACTACAGTTCTGGAGTGTTTCCAGGTACCAAACACCAGGCTAAATGCTTTACCTGTGATTTCTCCTATGACCCTCACAACAACACTATGAAGGGAATGCCCTTTGCACTCTCTTCATTCTGTAGCTAATGCAAGGGAGGTGTGGAGGGTCATAGCATTCCCATCATCACATAAGTTACAAGAAGCACAGCTTGGGTTTGATCACAGGTCTTTTCTAGCCATTGTTCTGAATTACTCTGCTATACTAGCATGCTGTATTTTTTCCTTGATGGGACTGAGAGAAAGACTCATTTCAAAGCTGGACATTTTTTTCTCACAAAATGGGGTAAAAATGAATATTCCCTTTACCTTGAGAAAATCGCCTAAGTAGTCCATTTACTAACCCAAATAGAATGTAATAGGTACTTGGAATTCTAGAAAAAACCCTGCTAACAACTCAAATTCACATGCTTTAAGACTGAGAAACTAAGATGTACATTAATAATTATTGTTTGAGAAGTTGTTGATCTGGTGCAGAAAACTCTAGATCTTTAGAGATGGTCTATCTCCAAAACCTACGGGAACACTGCCATTCTAACACTCACAGCTGCTGGGAAGGGCAAGAAGGTTGCCCAATTCCCATGCTTCAGACATCTCACTGAGTCTGGTTTTTACTCAATTACAAACTGATGAAAAATTACAGAAAAATACTGGATCAACATCTGAATGAAGATTCTCATGAGTTCTAGAAAAGTCTGGGATAGTTGTGGCCTTGCAGAGAATAAACTACTAGATTTCTAGACTTCTTAGATTATGGCAGAACTGTGGCAAACTTTTCTCTTTTCTGGAAATAGACCAAGACACATGAGACGTCGCCCAAGCTGTGTGGTAAATATCCCTGTTACAATAGTCGCAATCACCATCTATTAAAAGCATTATGTACCAAACACTGAATTAAGTGTTTTGCTTACATTACCATGCAATATAGTATTTAATCCCTTCAAGAGTCCTATAAGGTTAGCACTTTTCTCGTTATCCCAGTGTCAAAATTTATGAAACTGAGGCTTAGAAATCAGAAAGAATGTACTGAAGATCATACAACCAAGAAGGGGTAAAAACAGGACTCAAAACCAGACCTTTCTGATGTCAGGGCTCCAGTTTATTCACTAGAAAATACCTCAGCTGGAATTCAGATTGACAGAGATTCACCTTTGCTTAAGCAATACATTTCAGAATTGTATACTCAACATTATTCACAATAGCAAAGTCAGGGAATCAGTCTAAGAGCCCATACACAGTGGATTGGGTAAAGAAAATGTGTTATATATATATACCATGGAATACTATGCAGCCATAAAAACAATGAAATCATGTCCTTTGCAGCCACATGGATGCAACTGGAGGCCATTATCCTAAGTGAATTAATGCAGAGACAGAAAATCAAATACCACAGTTCTTACTTGTAAGTAGGAGCTAAAACAATGGGTACACATAGACATAAAGATGGAAACAGTAGATCCTGGAGATGCTGAAAGGGGAGAGGGAGGAAGGGGTGTAAGGACTGAAAAACTACCTGTTGGGTACTATATTCACGATTTTGGTAATGGGTTCAATAGAAGCCCAAATCCCAGTGTTATGCAATACATTCATGTAGTAAACCTGTACATGTACCCCCTGAATCTAAATAATAAAGAAATAATTTCTTTCTTTCTCAAGGAAGCCAAATGAGTGTTTTAATAACATCATCTAAAATGAGAACGGAATCATATGGAACAGAGTTGTGTACTGTGCCAAGCAATATCCCCCAGTAAAAAGTGCAAAAAACATTTTAAAATACTGATGTTGTAATATAGCTTCACAAAATGAGATACTGGGGATCATCCGTGGTGTTCAAACTTTAGCATGTATCAGAATCATCTGGTGGGCCTATTAAAAGGCAGGATGGGCCAGCACGGTGGCTCTCGCCTGTAATTCCAGCACTTTGGGAGGCCAAGGTAGGAGGATGATGAGGTTTGAGACCAGCCTGACCAACATGGCGAAACCCCGTCTCTACTAAAAATACAAAAATTAGCCAGGCGTAGTGGCACATGCCTGTAATCCCAGTTACTCAGGATGCTGAGGCAGGAGAATAGCTTGAACCTGGGAGGCAGAGGCTGCAGTGAGCTGAGATTACGCCACTGCACTCCAGCTTGGGCAACAGAGCGAGACTCCACCTCAAAAAAAAAAAAAAAAAAAAAAGAAAAAAAGAAAATGCAGGATGGTGGCTCTCAGCCCCAGATTTTCTTATGAAACAAATATGAGAATTTGCATTCATAATAAAATTCCCAGGTCACACAGATGCTGATGGCCCAGAGACTCACTTTAAAAAGTGTAGATATAGAGATCTTCATTTTCTTCCTTCATTTTCTTCCTTCATACTTAGTTTTAATGCTAGAAAAATGACAAATAGCTCAACTCCCTGAACTAATGAGAATGATAAAGCACAAAATTCAGAGCTGTGACAATAGGACACGGCAGGACTGAGATTCTCAGTTCCTAGTTTATCACCCCCTAGACTCTAAAAAAACTCCCCCTGGCCAGAAAGCAATCTGAACTGGTCTCCAGCAATGTTGCAAGCTAGCCCCAAGAAGGGTGGGTGGAATTTGTCTCTGTAATAATGTTTCTTTGAACAAGTATAATACTGAGAAAATAAGAAAAGTGCTCTCATGAGGAACTTGTATTTCTTTTTCTTCTCCTTGTAGAAATTCCAGCCAGATCCCATGGATTTTCTGGACACTCTTTAAGAGTGTTTATTAAGACTCTCTCTGGATATTTTAATTGCTAGGAGGTCTTGCTTCAACAGAGGGCCTAACAGGTAACATATACTAATTTCAGGCTCGGTACTGCATTTAGACTTCAAGCATCTCCCCATGTCCCCACCTTCGGTTGGAAGCATACATTGGAAGGAATGGGAGCAAGTGACTGCTCCATTTCCTTGCCTAGAAATTCCATTTCTCTAACTCCACTTGGTGGATAGCCAGTGGCACACCCAATGGTGGGAGAGATGTGGTGCAGGAAATCTTGTGGACACCAGTGTCATCTGGTGTTGATTTCCTCGGTCCCTGGCAGATGTCGGAAGCCCCCTCTCCGGCATGTGCCTGTGGAGGATGTAGTGTGGGCAGCATCTTTCCCTGGGCTTGCTGCTCATGGCTCTTTCACAGCTGCTGCATCTGAACAGAACACTGAAGTCTGTGTTGGCTGAGGTCCCTTCGGGCTTTGCAGGAAGCCCTCTTGGGCACGGGTCCATTTTTAAATAGCCCTACACAGACATTTCTCCTACAGATTCCTTATCTGGTCACTGGGAAACACGAACCCCTGACCTGTTCTCAGGGGAAGGTGGTCTCCTCTCAAATGTAACCTCCTCCTTTGCTGCCACAGGCCACTTTAACTCTGCTCTGCTGAAATTTGTTTTTCTCAGGTTTGAATCAGATTTATCAGGTTCCTGGATTCCAGAAATCATTTATATGGCTCTCTAAATAGCGTCTTTGAATCCTTTCTATTTTTTTTGTTCTAGGCTTTGAAAAATGCGTATTTAAACATCACGTTACACAGCCGCAAAAATCAAAGCTATCTCATAGGCTACCACAAATGCTCTACCTTTGCTAAATTGATAATGCCTTTAAGTCATGGTCAATAATGCCATTCTGAAGTACCTCACTAAGATGACAGGCATGTAACCTGTGACATCTACATTGCAGCAGGTAGAACCTTCAAGACAGAGGGACAAAATGGCATTCCAGAGGTTACCCCAGAAGGAACAGTGCCATTCTAAAATACCAAATAAGTGTAGAAAATACCCTTCCAGTTATTAAAGCAATTTTATTTTTTGTCAGTGGCTAAGGAATGACCTTTATAATAACACAGTTTCCATGGGTTTTAAAGGGGTTAGAGATATGAAGCAGAGAATAGATAACATAGCTTGTCATTAACTAAATACATATGTTTACCCCTCTCCCCTTGGAAAATTCCAGTAAAGTCACAGAATAAATGTGAAAATAAATTCAAAACCGCACTAGAAACCTAAGGAAGATGGGAGTAGAGGGAGCGAAGCTGACAAAAAAACAGAATAGTGAAGAATTTGTCAGAGACATAAGAAATAAAGTGAGTGGGGACTGACAACAAAAGCCACACAGACAAGAGAGAGGGCAGCAGGGAGTCTGCAAGCAAACTGTGGACATTCCAAAAGGTGCATGTAGAAGAGGGATAGTTGTATTCTGTGGATGCAATGAAAGGATGACGCTGTCCTGACCACACCCCTACCCGCTCTCAGAGCTCAGGTCCCATTCAGTTTCCTAAAGTGAGACACCAAAGACTGTCAAAGAGGGTTCTGTCTCTGGAAACCAGTGTCCCTGTTATGGCAGCCATAGAAAAGGAAGAGGATCCCTGCACCCAGAAGAAAAATTCTCATTATACTCCACAGGAAATCTCACCCGGCAGCATATCAGCTCTCTTTCTAAACAAATGGTGGATTAAAGAGGAAATAAAATCTAAAAATGGAGACAATTTAGAAAGCACTAACTATAACAACACTACATAGTACCATCTATGAAATACTTACATATTTTACCTTACAGTTGACAAATGGAATTTCTCCCGAGTTTATACTGGAGCCCATTTTAGGTTTCCTTGACATACAGATGACTTAGGTCCCAACTTCAACATTATGAAGCTTCATACATTATGGGGCTTCAAGTCCCACTCACCACTGGGAGGGTCCAATTTATCCCTAGCACTGAAGATTTCATTTCTTGTTATTGAGCTCAGAAAGGTGTTTTTTTCTTAATGCTCCATTTATTTAGCTTGAATTGGGAATAACTTTATAGATCAGCTCATTGTACCCTCTTGGAGAGAATCTCCGAATTTATTTCTATTCAAAAATGTGCCTAAATGTGTTTTGCTTATTCATTTCCCCATGCTTCATTTCTTACTGCAGTCTCTCTAACTATACCGTTATTTGCCATTTCCCAAATCATGCTTTCATGCTTTTTTTTTTGTTATTTCCCCCTTTTTTATATGAAAAATATATGCTCATCTTTTGCAACAGTGTTCAAGCATCACCTTTCCTGCAACACCTTCTGGAGATCCCTCATCTGCCTTTGTTCATCACACCTGCATGATGGCACTCCTTTTTTTTTGTATTATAATTACACCTATGTGCCTGTGTCCTCTTGATGCTATGAGCTCCTTTTGGGAACTGATGGAATAAAAATCATTTTTGTCAAAACAGTAACCCCAGCATGGTCCAGAAGTTGGAGGCCATGAATCTGTGTGGAATGGATGAATGACTTCCCAGGCAAAAGGGGGTAAGTAGCTATGCAGAGGAAAGGCATACCCTGTCCACTTGACAAGAGTAGAAATTACGAGCAAGTAATGAAAATTGGTTGGAAAAAAAAGATGCCTAGGGTCAAATCTGCAGTGTATTGAGAAGTCATTTCAATATTTTAGTCAAAGTAGAAGCTTCATAATATGATTTCTTGTAGAAACATTTAAAAATTAATTGGAAGGAAGAAAAGGCTGAAGGTTAAAGGGGTCAGTGAGGAGTAAATGGCAAAATTCAGAGTTCCTGAGAAAGATGTGTAGGAAATTCCTTAGGATGGTTAATAAACTCTAATAATCTTCCCAACCTCCTCTCACAAGCTCCACAGGATACAATTACCCTTCTGCCAGTTCTACCTGGAATATTTGAAATATCCACACAGTTTTCCCAGGAGCTGTCAGGTTTTGAAGTGTAGCAACAGCTTATAAAGAGTCCGAGAACAGATACCAAGTGTGAACCTCCTCCTCATTTTCAAGGCATGCCTGCCTTTCCCATGATTTGTCCCAGGCTGCTCTTGACTCATCATCTCGAATGACATTTATTTGGAACTCCCAATAAATAGAGGTGTTTCCCTCCATCAACATAAAAATATTGCATTGCTTTTCTAGAAAGGTAATTACCTACCTGCTTCTCAAAATGTAGCAATTAGCTCACTGTTCTCTACCTCATTTCTAGATGTTGGCATTTGAAAAACACCTCTGGCTAACACAGTTATTTAAAAACTTCTAGGTGCCAATAAATGTCTGTTGAATAAATGATTCATTAATATATTTTAATGGTGTTGGATTATCTCAAATTCTATTTTAAACCATTCTGAATTACAGACCCTTTTAATCCCTTGATATAATGTATACGCAATAAGTATCCAACAGCTAAGAAATAGTTGCTTTTTGCCATAAACAACCAGCTCAATCAATGAAGATAAATTCTACATTTTTTAACACTCAAAAATTATTTATCTTACTTTATATTCACATTAATTAGCAAGATCAGAAGTATCATATATACAGTCTCTGAATGACTAAAAATAGATTATGAAAGCATACATATTAAATGATTCCATGGGCAAAATAATTCAACCATTTTTATCACCACCCTAAGTTGTAAATAATCAACCAATAATCAAATAAGATCACCAATAATCAAAGTAAGAGAAGAAAGCACGCTTATGCTCAGCTTAAAATAACAGAATAACATCTGTAAATTCAGATGTTACTCTAGGATGTCATGGCACCTCAAGTTCGTCAATATGAATTTCAGTTATCAAGAGACTACATTAAAGAAAAACATTATTGTCTTTGCGGTGAATGATTATTTTATTAAATAAATAATATTAATCAGCCTAAGTAAGACATTTCCCCAAATTCAATCAGACCAGCAACCTAAACTTTGGAAAACAGAAACATGTTTTCCAAAGTTCCATATTTGAGAACTTAAAGGAAAACAAATTCGATGTAAAGGTTTGGGTACTTTTTAAAAAACATTAAAGTTTAAAATGATGTTGCATGTTCAGCAGGAACAACACGGTTTCAGCGGATGTAACATGTCTCTAATAACCTACACAATAAAGTGATTTAACATGTGCACTCAGCAGGCTTCCTGGGGTCACCATATCACTAAAGTCAACTTTACATGGGCCTAGTGTTTCTAATCTTATTTTCTTGGTATTTTCTGTCTGGTGCTGTCTTTCTACTTCCCTGATTGGCTTTTATCTTCTTGACGCTTTTCCTACTAGGTAGTAAACAAATCCCTGCTGAGTGGTAAACGAACCTGGAGGCAAGGCAGGACCTCTGGGAGTTGCAGCTGACACAGTTATAAAAGAAGCCTAAACTCTTAAAAGAGATGAGGAACCTTTAAAGGAAGTAGAGAGCAAAGCACTGAAGCTTTTCTTCAGTTTCACCATTTGTACTAAAGATGGCTGAAAATAAGTCAATAAAAGAGAAAGATAGCTACCGGCAATGGAACATGGAGAAGAACTATTCAAAGCAATGATCTTTACATTTTTTTTTCTTTGAAAGAAGTAACAAAGCCCTAAGTCAAATATTATTTCACTGGCAACCACCACAGTTTCTGAAACTGTAATAATAACTTCTCATATTTCTAGGATGCTTTGAAGTTTACAAGGCCATTTTGCATGTATTATCTTGTTTGATGACCACAACCTGCCCCAAAATGGTTTTGCAGGCCTCTCCCTAACTCTCCCCCTACTCAGTTCAGGCTCCTCTAACCAGACCCTGCACACTACCATCTTCAGGCATTCACTGTGCTCCTTTTGTTTATGCAATTCCAATTTCCTCCCCAGTTGGCCCATCTCAATCTTATTTGGCATTTAAGATCAAGCTCAAAATACTACTTCCTCTGAAGAGCCCTTCCTGGGGATCCAGCTCAAAGAATCTTATCTTCCTTTGTACACTATGACAATCCGTGTCCATGGTATCACATTTAAAAAATCATGTTCTGTGTCTCATAAGATCTGTTCTATTACTGGAGCATTAAAACATCCTATTATTTCAACTTTTCCTATCAGGTCTTGCCTTGAACTACAAATCTCATGAAATTGGGTATGAGCACCTCAGCAATTCATTTTGAACAAACTGGGTCTGATGGATTATGACTGGCCAACTGTGGTTAGGTCCTGGGACCCGTACCAAGAACTCTCCTCACAATAGAAGCCCCAACATCAGAGGAGCAGGAAGTGGAGCTGATTCATGGACAATTGATGTCTCTGGGGAGCAGGAATCAAAATGAACATTTTGTGTGTTCCTCTGTCACACTTGTTATTCTACTTAATTATAAGCCTCTTAAAGGTAGAAACCCTGTCTTATTAATAGAATTTACTTCAATGAATTAAACCAGGAATAGAAAACTGAGGAGGAGGTAGGTCAACCAATAATGAAGGCATCAGAGGAGATAGAAGATCATGCCAACAGTGAATACTAGGAAGACAGGACTAAGTGAACAAGAGCGAGAAATACTCAAAATTCTGTGGCCGGTCTGCTGATACAATCTTAGACCTAGTCTCCAAACAGATGGCCTCAGACCTAAGTGGGAAGAATTCAGGGATCTACCAGTACTTTAAATGACAAAGAGTTTAGGGTAGGCAGGAATTTTATGGCTTCCATCTCCAGGATTGCTTGTCAGAGTCTTAAAGGTCATGGAACAGTATGTGCCAGGAAGCAGATTCTGTGTCATCTATTAAGTGAAATTCACAGCAGAGTGGACTGCATACAGCAAGGGCTCCACAGATATGTGTTCCGTTGCGCTATTGTGACATATACTTAATTTGTGTGTGTGTGTGTGTGTGTGTGTGTGTGTGTGTGTGTTGCCTCTTGTAGGTTTTTTAATTTATTCTAATGTTGAGAGGCAGGAAAAGCTTTTGTTAGTGTGGGGAGAGTCCAATCTGGGAAATAGATACTATTCACCATATTCTGCCTTCCCTATATAACAATTCCTGGAAAAGTCCACCATTTTTGGTTCCTCTTTCTTGAAATCACATGTCCGGAGTCTAACATTCGGTTCAACACACAGTTGTCTCTAATGACTCTGGAGTCAAGATCAAACTCTGATGGTTATGAAATACTGAGGCAAATATACTTGTATAAACTAATATGCAGGTTTATGTCAGCAGAACCATGGAGGAGTTGTCCTTAGCAACATTTGTTGGTAACAAAAAAATTTAATTGCAGAAACTGATTTTTAAAAGTTACGCCACAATGTCCAACTCCCAAAGTTACTCTTATCTTCAGCATCATTTAATAAAATTCTGTTCAAGTGAGAATTAAGGCTTTGGGCTTTAGATGTTCTTTCCAGTATAGTTTTATTTGATGTTGCCTGCAAATTACTTCAACACTTAGTGGCCTAGAAAGCTGTATAGATTTATTGTCTTTTAAAGTTTCTGTGGGTCAAGAATCGGATCATGGCTTAGCTTAATAGTCCAGTTCAGGGTCTTTCATGAGATTATAGTCATAATGTTAGCCAGTCATTAGAAGGCTTAACCCAGCTGGAGAATATGTTTTTAAGACATCTTATTCTAATAGCTGTCAAACTGGTGCTGGTTGTTGTCAGAAGGCCTCACTAAGTTCATTATCACATAGACCTTTCTACAGGGATGAGTATCCTCATGACATGGTAAGTGATCCAAGAGATCAAGGCAGAAGTGGAAATGTCTTACAGGATTGAATCTCACTTCTGCCACATTTTATCTATCACAAAGACCAACTCCAGTGTATTATGGACAAGAACTACACAAGGACATCAGCATCAGAAGGTGAAGATCACTGGGACCCACCTTAGAGTCTGGCCACCACAAGTGTGCTATGAACTGATAACCCAAATAGCATCACATTTCGGCATGTTATAATTTTCAAAAACATTGAATAAAAAACAGTACCAGATACATCCATAAATAATCACTATAGTACTATTATTCTTAAAGATTCAGGAGTAAAGAACTTAAACCAAATAATTTTTAAGTCATATAATTCTTTTAAAAGTTATTTAGGGGGAACAAATGGAGCCAGGCAGAGATTTTCACTGTGAAATGTAATGGGAAAATGCCAGCAGCCTCTTTTACTTTACCATGGAAGCACCAAGCATTTCAGAGACTATTACGAATAATGGTTAAAACCAATACTAGTCCATCATGAACTGACCTTTGTAAGAGCAAAACAGTATCCCATGCTTCACGAGTCTTCACTGGTAGAAATAGAAATCTTCCTTCTTCCCTTTTAAAAATGGAAATTTGAGATATACCATACATCAAATCCAAACCCAGTAAGAATAAAAAAAAAAAAATTGACTAAATTTGTAACAAAATACTCCTCTGTTATATGAAACACAATAAGCTGAGATGGATTTGCTCAAAGCAAACCAGATTCCCAGGGGTTAAAAATATTTAGCATTAAATTGCTAGTTCACTTCTTGCCCTCTGATAACCAGGAACAAAATTGCTTTTCTGTTGCATAAAGTATCTTTCAAATTCAATTGCTTATCTCCTCATTCATTCAAGAAAGAGAGACCTCAGATTTACAGGAACCAGAGCCCATAATACAAATATAGTATATTAAACATACAGCAGACATCTTCTGAAAAATAACCAAAACACAGTCTATTGACTTTAACTTTCTATATCAAGGTGTTCTTCAGTGGTCTCAACTGGATGCTGGCTATGAGAAATTCCAATTATTTGAATTTCTATATATAGGATAAGCATTTAGTTATCAACACACACCATAAAACATATTTTCATCTGTTATTAAAGCACTATTACTATATGGAATTGAATGTATTTCTACTGTGACCTCAACTGCCAGTGAAGCGGGCGAGGCAGCATTTTTTGTAGGATATTCCCTTTGCAGACCTGTTTTATGTGCACTGTCCTGTAGCAACCTTTGGATTTGCTTTTGGATAAATAAAATAATACCCTGTGGAAATATTTTTGACATTCCTTCTTCTTTCCTCACTCTCTTTCACCTCCTCTTATATGCAATTATTCACTGCACTGGTTTTCACAAACTAATTTGATGTTAAAAATTGTTTTTCTACAGTAATCACTGTGCCAGTGCCTTACAGGCTTACAGAAACCCTTCTTGTCAAAAGAGATCTCTTACAGGGTACTGAGCTCACTTAATTTTAGCAAAATGCCAAACAGTGGGGCTGAGGTGTACCTGACTTCTTATCGCACTGATTCCAATTTTGATTAAAACAAGTTTGCAGACTAGGAAATGGAGTCAAATTAAATGTATTTCTAGAATGGCATGGATGTTAGTGATATCGGTGTTTGCTAGGATCTCCTAAAAAGCATCACTGCTCTTCATGGTTCAGAGACTAGCAGAATTGGAGCAGGATGGAGAGAAGAGAGGGGGGAAAAGCCAGAGGGGAGAAAAGAAAAAGTTTCATCATGACGGAAAAAGAAATCTAATTCAGTATCCTCTTTCTGTAACAACTAAGCAGCTGATTTCTGAGAAAGCTTAGTGGGTTTCCCACATGCTTCTATAGATGATTTGTCCAAAGTTGAGTGGCTATAGAAGAGCAAAGAAAAAGACTCAGGGCTTTTTATTAGGTTTTATTTTTGTTTTAGTGTAAAACTTTATAACTCTTATGATTTATTTCAGATTATAAAAGAAGTAAAAATACATATGATAAAATTAAAAAGAATAAGATAATCCCAGAAATTGTCATTACAATCTGATGCATATTTGCCCAGGGTTTCCCATTCACATATTATTTACATATATAAAATCTTGCTATCTGTACAAGTCTATATTCTGTATTATACAACATTTTAAATTTTTAAATTAATATCTCTTCATTATATAACACTTAATATTTTAGTTGTGAAATAGTTCTTTATATAAATGTGCCATGATTTTTGACCATTTTTTGTTTCATTTAATATAAACATAACTTACAACACTTTAATAAATGACTTTGCATATATATATATACACATATATATACACACACACACACACACACATATATATACTGATCTGTACTTTAAATTGTTTTATCAGAATGGATTTCTAGATTTGAAATTTTTAACAGCAATTTACTCATATAAAGGCACTCTCCAATATGATCATTCCCTCAGCAAATAATTAAAAGAAAGAGATGTGAAAGTTAATCAAGTTCAAGAAAGTCTGTATTCAAATTTTTCATAAAGGTCCTTGGTATACTAACATGTTTTAACTCTTTCATTGAAGTGTAATTTATACATATTGAAATGCTCTGGTTTTAAGTGTTATAGTTTTATGAGTTGAAAAGTGAATACATCCATATAATCATACCCATATCAATATATACAATATTTCCATCACTCGTGGAAGTCCCCAAGTGCTCTTTACCGGGTAACTTTCTACATCTAGAAGAAACTACTACTGAGAGCTTTTTCATTGTACAGTAACTTAGTTTTGCCTGTTCCAGATCTTCATACACAATGTGGTTTGACATGTCTTGCTTCTTTCCCTCAGCATAATGATTTTGAGATTCATCCATGTTGCTGCATATATAGGTATTTAATTCTTCTTTATGGTTGAGTAGTAGTATATACTGAAATTGGCCTAGCTAGTTTTCTGTTAATGGACATTTGAGTTTCCAGCTTTTGGCTATTGTGAATAAAACTGCCATGATATTTCAATCAAGTCATTTTAGACATATTCTTTCATTTTTCTTGGGTAAATATCTAGCGGTATGATTTCTGAGTCATAGATGTTACGTTTAACTTTATAAGAAACTGCCAGATTATATTCCAGGTGCTTATACCATTTTACATCCCTCCCCCCTAGCAATGTATATGGGTTTCAGTTGCTCTAAATCCTTGCCAAGATTTATGGTTGATAGTCTTTACAATTTTAATCATTCTAACGGGTGTGGAGTGGTTATCCAATTGTGATTTATATTTTCATTTCCCAGATGACTAATGATGTCAATGAGTTTTTATGTGTTTATTCACCATGTTTCTTTGTGCAGTGTCTAAGCTATTCTAATCTTTTCTCAAATTTTTTATTACTAAGTGCAATTATTTTTTGTATGTTCTGAATTTAAGGCCTTTATTTAACATAAATGTATGACATTTTATCACAGCCTATAGCTTGCCTAATTATTTTCTTACTGTTGTCTTTTAATAAGCAAAAGTTTTTTAATTTTGAGAAAGTATAATTTCTCTTTCTTAAAAATTATGATTGCTGTTTATCCTATTTAAGAAATCCTTGCTTATTGTTGTGCTTTGAATGTTTTTGTCTCTGCCAAAATTCATAATACAATTCAGTCCCCAAGGCAACGGTGTTGGGTAATGAGGCCTTTGGGCAGTGAGCAAATCACAAGAGCGTCACTGTCATGAATAGGATTAGGCGCCTTTCCCCAAAGGGCTTGATGGAGAGACTTTGTCCCGTTTCTTGGCCTTCTACCTTCTGTCATGTGAGGATGCACCAAAAAGGCCCTGACCGACAGCAGATGTCAATGGCTTCATCTGGGCTTCCCAGCCTCCAAAATGTGAGAAATAAAACTCTTTTCTTTATAAGTTGCCCAATCTCAGGTATTCTGTTATAGCAGCACAAGATAGACTAAGATATCTGCCTTAAGTTACTGTCCTATATTATCTTCTAAAAGCATAGCAGTTTTAGATTCTATATTAAAGTCTAAGGTTCATATCGAACCAGTTTTTGTGTATGGCATGAGACAAGGTCAAGGTATATGGTTATACACCTGGGTTTCCAGCTGTTTGAGAGCCACTTGTCTTAAGAATATTTTTCTACTGAATTGCTTTGGCACCTCTGTTTACAAACAACCAACTGGCTGGGCTCGGTGGCTCACACCTGTAATCCCAGCACTTTGAGAGGCTGAGACTGGCGAATCTTGAGGTCAGGAGATCGAGACCTTTCTGGCTAACACAGTGAAACCCTGTCTCTACTAAAAATACAAAAAATTAGCCAGACGTAGTGGCACTTGCCTATCATTCTGAAGCAGGAGAATCACTTGAACCTGGGAGGCAGAGGTTGCAGCGTGCCGAGATCACACCATTGCATTCCAGCCTTGGCAAAAGAGTGAGACTCCATCTCATTTAAAAAAAAAAAAAAAAAAAGAGCCAACTATAAGTCTATTTCTGAAATCTCCATTTTGTTCCATTGACTAAATCAGGAACAATTTAAAGCAATAGTTACCTGATTCCATGGTCTACAATGACTATTTTACCTCTACCTTTTGAATCCCTGAAATGCTGCACCAGCCTTCCACTAGTATCCCATCACTGCTCCTACCAATTCTGCTAACAACATAATAACAAGCCAGGAAGCAATCAGCACTCCACTTAATACTTATGATGGAGTCCTTGTGGCCAGCTGGACAGTGCAGGATCCAGCTACAAAGTCCCATTTCAGAATCTACTTCCTAAGACCATTTTTAGCAACACCTGGACACAGAAAGTGAGGCAGAGATTTACCCAGGGCCTCTATTAGGAAATGATCTTGGGGATGACGGCTGGAAAGGAGTAAGAGAACCAGAAACGGACAGAAGAAGTTGAACTGTGATGCAGTTGTAACAGAAGCCTCAGGCGATTCCAACCCTATGAGGGGTCTGGAGCTGGAAATCCCCTTCAGACTTATGCCAGATTGAGGCAAGTGAGGTAAAGCTTTAAACTTCTACATCAACCAGTCATTTGTTGCAGACTGTCCCTGGAGAGGATACATAACCTTGGGTGAAACAGCTCACTTCTGCTAAGGCAATAACCTTGTTCAAATAAGAACACTGGCTTCCATTACCTATGAAATTAATGAAAATGTACTTAAAACTTATTACCAGATTTTCAATTTATGTGTTGATGTCTGCCACCATCCTTCTGTCAGACTAGCAGGCAGGGTGGACAAAAGGGGGAAAGATGAGTTAAGCCACTTTTCTGAGATCAGTACTCCCCAAAACAAGTCCTGAGAAAGGGGCTTGAATTAAGCAGCTTATTTGGGATGTCATTCAAGAAAGTATAACTAAGGGAGTGGGTAAAGTAAGACAAAAAAAGGGATAAAAACCAGTAAAGGGTATTATGAAATATAAGAAATACATAAAGTGGCCTCTGCCCCAGGTCCTGACATATAGCTTCTAAAACCCTTGTAAATAGGGGTGCTAGAAGTATCTTTTTTTTCCAATATTTGGTCTTTGACTCTGGTTCCCAATACAGAGCTTCTAAGACCACTGAAATTTCCTGAGTAATAGGAGCAGCTGATATAGCGCTCCTAAATCCCTTGGAATTTCCTGGATGACAGGAACATCTTTTGCTCTGATGAGGTGACTCTTGGTAGATTCCCAGATAGAGGCTGGTCACCAGAAAGATCAAGCCATGACTAGAAGCTTGGACCTTTCAGTCCCACTCCCTATTCTCCAGAAGATGGAAAAAGGACTGGAAATGGAATTAATGATCAGCCACTTATATGTGGTAAAACTTCCACAAAAGTCCCTGAACTGAAGGGTTCAGGAAACTTCTGGGTTGGTGAACAAGAGCACATCTATGGGTCAGGAGGGTGGCGTATTCCAACTCCACAGGGACAGAAGCTCCTATGGGCAGGACACTTCTGAACCTCACCCCATAGGCCTCTTTATCTGACTGTTCATTTGTATCCTTTAAAACATCCTTTGTAACAAATCAGCCATACTAGGTAAACTGAGTTCCTGGGTTTTGTGAGCTGCACAAGCAAATTCTCAAACCCAAGGAGGGTGTTGTGGGAACCTCCAATCTGAGCTAAGTCCAACAGGAGTTGTTGGCAATCTGAGTACCTACTACTTGCAATTGGCATCTGTAAGTAAGGGCAGTCTTGTGAGACTGAGCCTTTAACCTGTGAAATTTGATGCCATCTCTTGGTAGAGAGTATCAAAATTTAGTTAAATTTTAGGACAGCAGAGTGGTGTCAGAGAATTGCTTGGTGTAGGAAAAACTCACTCATCTGATGTCAGAAGGAAAATATTGGAAGTGGTGTGAGTATAGAAGGAGAAACAGTTTGTTTTTTCTGTATACAGGTATGTCCATGAACAGGTTACCATTGTAGGAAACTGAGGTTCAAGCCTGATGGGATCTAATATTCTTCAAAATGTCTCATAGAGGGACAGGAAAGCTAAAGTACTAATTCACTAAATCCCATCTCTCAAGGCTTGAGGACTGCCCCAGAGGCTCTTCTCACTTCTGAACAAGCTTCCCTGGTACCAGAGAAAGACCTCAGGCTGAGAAGCAGAGATATCCAAGTGTCATAGGGACAAAGCTTTTAATGTACGTGAAACTCAGAGGTGAGTCTAGGAGGTACCAGCTGGGCATTGAGTGTGTCTGCTCTAGTCACTGACACTACAATTTAAAAAAAAAAAAAAAACCTAAATTGTATTATTTATATTTGAGGTTTACAACATGATGCAGGATACATAGAGATAGTAAAATGGTTACAACAGTGAAACAGATTAACCTGTCTATCATCTCACATAGTTACTTTGTGTGTGTGACAAGAGCAGCTAAAATCAACTTATCTAACAAAAATTCCTAACATGATGCAATTTTATTAACTTTACTCCTCATGTTGTACATGAAATATCTAGACCTGTTCTACCTACATGTCTGATGTTTTGTATCCTTTGACCTATATCTCCCTATTTTCTCTCTCCCATCCTTACCCCTGGTAGCCACGGTTTCATTCTCTATCCGGGTGTATTTGAGCTCTGTTTTTTTACTATTCCACATAGAACTGAGATTATGCAATATTTTTCTTTCTGTTTCTGGCTTATTTCACTTAGCATAATGTATTCCAGGTTCATCCATGCATGGCAAATGGCAGGATCTCCTTTTTTAAGGTTGAAAAATATTTGTGTGTGTGTATGTGTGTGTCACATTTTATCCAATCATCCATCAATGAGCATTTAGGTTATTTCTGTATCCTGGCTATTGTGAATAATGCTGCAATGAAAATGGGAGTGCAGATGTCTTTACAAGGTAATGACTTCATCTCTTTGGGTATACACCCAGAAGAGGGATTGCTGGATCCTACGTTAGTTCGATTTATAATTTCTTTAGGAACTTTAATACTTTTTCTACTGTCTACATGTAGAAATATCATGTTTAATACCAAATGTAGATTGGAATGTACCAATCTACATTCCCACCAACAGTTTACTAGGTTCTCTTTTTTCCCCACCATCACCAACATTTGTTATTGCTTGTCTTTTTTATAATAGTCATTCTTAGAGGTGTATGGTGATATCTCATAGTGCTTTTAATTTGTATTTCCCTTATGTTAGTGATATTGAGTTATACTACAAAACTATAGTAATCAAAACAGTATGGTATTGGCATAAAAACAGTAACATAAACCAGTGGAATAGAATACAGAGCCCAGAAATAAATTCAAATATATATAGTGAACTAATTTTAGACAGGGGCACCAAAATGATACCATGGGGAAAGAGTAGTTGCTTCAATAAATGATGTAGTGGAAACTATATTTCTACATGCAAAAAAAATGAAATTGGATCCTTACACCATACACAAAAACCAGCTCAAAATGAAGGGAAAAAAAAAAAAACAAAAAAAAAAACAAATGTAACACCTGAAACCATTAACCTCCTAGAAGAGAACATAGAGGAATAGGTACTCAGTAGTAGCCTTGGCTATGTTTTTTGGCTATAACATCAAAATTTGAAGCTACCAAAACACAAATAAATAAATAAGACTACATCACACTTAAAAGCTTCTTCACAGTAAAGGAAATAATCAACAAAATGAAAAGACGACCTATGGCCTGGGAAAAAATAATTGCAAACCACAAATCTTATAATGGGTTGACATCTAAAATTTATCAAGAACTCTGTATTAGTCCCTGTTCACACTGCTGATAAAGACATACCCAAGACCTGAAAGAAAAAGTAGGTTTAATTGGACTTACAGTTCTACATGGCTGGGGAGGCCTCAGAATGATGGCAGGAGGTGAAAATGATGGTGACAGCAAGAGAAAAATGAAAAAGCAGCAAAAGTAGAAACCTCTGATAAACCCATCAGATCTTGTGAGACTTTTTCACTGTCATGAGAATAGCACAGGAAAGACCAGCCCCCATGATTTAATTACCTTTCCCTGGGTCCCTCACACAACACTCGGGAATTCCAGGAGATAAAATTCAAGTTGAGATTTGGGTGAGGACACAGCCAAAACATATCAACCTCTTATAACTCAGTAGTGGAAACCAAATAATACAATTTAAAAATGGACAAAGAGTTGAGTGGGGTGGCTCATGCCTGTAATCCCAGCACTGTGGGAGGCCAAGGCAGGTGGAGTGCTTGAGGCCAGGAATTCAAGACCAGCCTGGACAGCCTGCTAAAATCCCATCTCTGCTAAAATTACAGAAATTAGCCAGGGGTAGTGGTGCATCCCTGCAGTCCCAGCTACTTGGGAGGCTGAGGCATGAGAATCGTGTGAATCCAGAAGGTGGAGGCTGCAGTGAGCCAATATTGTGCCATTGCACTCCAGCCTGGGTGACAGAGGGAGACTGTGTTTCAATAAATAAATACAAGCAAAGAACTTAGCAGACATTTCTCCAAAAATTACATAAAAAAATTGCTAACAAGTATATGAAAAGGAGCTCAATGCCACTTTCTTAATCTACCTTAGCTGGCATAGGTAGAAGATCTAAGGTGTTTTATAGAATGAAGAGACCTACTAACCACCAAGGGGCCCATGTCGTCCGTTAACCCAGCAAGGATTTGGGGAGTTGGGACAATGTAACCAATAGTGATGAGTTCAGCTTTATCATAATATTTCATGTGCTGTTCCTTCTTTGGAAGGTTTTGCTCTATTATATCCAGGTGATATAAGTATGTTTTAATGATGTGTTTAGTACTGGGAAGGGCATGATTTACTAAACAGTAATAAATAACAATGAATAATATTGTTTTCTACAATGTGATAGGTAATGTCCTAAACATGTTGCATATATCATCTCCATGAATCTTCAAAACATTATGGAATGAGTATAGTACAAATATTAGCTCATGATACAGATTAGGAATTTGAGACACAGAAAAGTGGTATCAGCCACTGCTATGTTAATGCTGCATAACAAACAACCCCAAATCCTGATGATTTACAAGGAACATTAGTTTTTCTCACTCATAAGTCTGTGAATTGGCTAGGATGACTTTTGACTCTGTGGGCTGAACTGGGATCAGCTGGCTAGGCAGGCTCCAGGCTGCAAATCGGCTCAGGTCTGCTTAAGCTGTCTTTCATGACAGGGGTAGCAGCTCCCCAGAGCTTACTTTTCTCACTGCTGATGGCAAAAGAACATAAGGCCAAATCAAACTAGGCAAGTAGGTTTAACATTGGAACCTGTGTTGGTAACATTCTTGTTAAAGACTCCCCTTGATAAACCTATCATAAATAAAGTAAAATTCATGGCCAAACCTAGCATCACTGGGGTGGAAAAATACAGCCCCATGGAAGAAGTGGAAGACAGCGAAGCTTTGCAGGACACCAATGCAACCTACCATCACTATTAAGTACCTTTCTGTCATCACTAACAAATGGTAGAACTGGGACCAAAACCCAGTTCTTTTTCACCCCTGCTCTGAAAATTCACAATATTCTGGCTCTTCAGGAGGAGCTAAAAGGAGTTGGTGGGAAGTTGGGGAAATTTGAAGACTAATCTTTTAGAAACATATTTCTGAAATTAATCTATATATGATGGTGATCTGTGGGCCAGTAAGAGAATGAGAAAAATAGGATTCTACTGTTTGTATCAGAGAGGACATGATTCAACAATAAACTGTGAATTGCTAGGAAGTTAAAACAAGTGATCCAAGAATGTCAAGTAAAATAGAGTCAAGAAACCTGGTTTCATATCTGAATACTGCCACTGGATAAACTGATGGTCTCAATCTGGTTTGTAGACTTTTCCAAGTCTCAACTTCCTCCAGTGAAAAACAAGGGACAGCACTTAGTGTACTTGAATGCTTTCAATAAACCCTTCAGGCTGATCTGAGAGAACTTATAAAAGAGGCTGGAAATGCAAACTTGGGATGAACACGAACTCTTCCTGCTTGGTAATAATATTTTAAAATTAATTTGGGGGATATAAATCACAAAATAAAGCTCCCAAAAACTTGTGACTATAATAAATTTTATTTAATTAATCCTTAATTTGCAAAAATTAGTCCAAATTTTCTACAAATGCTCAAATTCCTTCCTAATATTCAATGTTTAACTTGACAAAAGTTAGCTGAGTCAACAATTTCAAACACACCCTTTTGGAAAGTCTGTAGTTTACACAAAGTATTAGTTGGCTTCATGAGCTATTCCACCAAAGGGCAATGAAATACCATTCCAAGAATATCTGAAATATCAAAGAAGGGAAAAGAAGGTCTAGTTGACTTTTTTTTCATCTCTCTAGCTGATTAAGGAAAGAGCTGTTTAGATTGTTCCACATACACCACAGAGCCCAGTTGGAGAGAGAAACATTTGCCCAATTGCTGTACGAGGGAACATGTATTCTTCTCATGTGTATTTCTTATTGCACCTGATCATGCTTTGATATAAAAAGTTTTGAATAAAATTTTGTTGAAAGAAGGAGTGAACAATTAACAAATGAATTTCAATGATCATCGTTCTTTGAATTCACATGAGACATAATGTGCAAACATAGACGGGATGTAATGTAGCCAACAGATTTTTTTTTTGAGATGAAGTCTCATTCTGTTGCCAGGCTGGAGTGCAGTGGCGTGATCTCAGCTCACTGCAACCTCTGCCTCCTGGGTTCAAGTGATTCTCCTGCCTCAGCCTCCCGAGTAGCTGGGACTACAGGCGCATGCCACCATGCCCGGCTAGTTTTTTGTATTTCAGTAGAGACGGGGTTTCACCATGTTGGCCAGGATGGTCTCCATCTCCTGACCTTTTGATCCACCCACCTTGGCCTCCAAAGTGCTGAGATTACAGGCATAAGCCACCACACCTGGCCCAGATTTTTTAAAAATATTGCTCATGCTTCTTAAGCATAGTGATTAGATATTCATAAGGTTGAGGAGAATGAAAAAAGGATTGGATACCTGTGGTATACAATCAAGTTGGATACTTGTGAAAGACAATTAGCATATAAAACAGTAATTGATCCTATAAGCATATCCAAGGTGAACTCAAACATGGGGAAAGGTAATGCAAGATAATCCAAGGTCAACTATTGAATAGATTCTCCCAATACTAGTGCATCTAATTTAGGGCTCCATAACTTAAAGGGCACTTGGATGATTTTTATTATGTAAAAATATGTTAGATAAAGCATAGGTTATTTGAAGAAGTGACCAAATAACTTGGGCAAGTTAATCTGGTTTGAAAATGGTTTTTTGTTTTTTTTACTTCTTAGGCCAAATTAGAATTCAGGATTTTGTTCTTTACTTAAGAGTAAGGTTTGCTTAAGAGTAAATTTTAAAGGTTTTCAAGAGAAAAGTTTACCTGAATTTGCTATTATTATTGCAAGCTACTATTTATTTAGTATTTTTATACGCTAAGCCTTCTCTTTCTCTGTGTATGAGTGTGTGCGTCAGTGTATACATAGGTATATGCTATATATAAAAATATATTTCCCAGAATATGGTAGTTTCATAATTATGCCTATCACCATTTTCTAGATGAGTTGACTCACACTGACATTGATATTTTGCCTATGGTCGTGCAATTAGCTAGTGGCAGAGCGGGGTTCAGCTCCAGGATTGGCTGTCTCCAAAGTCTTTGTTCTTTGTAGTACTCTACATTATCAAAGGATCAGAACATACCCATTATCCATCAAAAGCTGCCCTGTACCTTTACCTGGAAAAAGACCTGGCCTGGGTTAGATTCTCTCACGTCTCTTGGCGTGTTTTACCCTGACCCACTCAATCAGACAAGTCTGAATAGTGTTTCACTTTGTTTCCATTCCTGACTTCCTCTCTCCTTCCTCGGCAGCTCTTCCAAACTCTAATCCCTTGTTCACAGGATTAACACACCTTTGAGCATTCAAGCTTCCTTACTGACAGTGGCCACCTCCTGTTCAGCTGTTTCAGCTCTACCCTCTCCAGCGCCTGAGGCCAGCCATAAACATGCCTCCCCACTTCCCACAATGTTGATTGGATCGTGCCTGTCGTTTCATCCTCTATGTGTAGAGGCTGATACAGAGTCTAGCCCATGGTATTTTCCTGGTGATGCTGGCTGAGTTGGCTGCTTAAAGTGTCCACTGTCTCTACTTCTCTGTTGTCTCCAGGCAACAGAATGCTTTTTGAAAAAGCCTTACAACTTGAGTACCGGCTTATTCTAAGATTTGGTTCTCAAAATGCAATTTGGTTTCCCCCCTGCTTGGCAAGTCCACAATTACCTGCCATTGAAATAAATCCTGGCTTGTAACCTGAGGTGAGTATTCCAGACCTTCTCCTCAGTCCCAAACTACCAATTCTCTCTCCCTATCCCCTGCCGTTTTCCCACCTTACTTGTGGGCCCTGCCAACTGCTGCCTTCTGTCTCAAGTTGAGGTACCTGTACTTAATATCCCAAAACTGATTTTCTCATGTTCTTCCCTTTTTATTTCAGCGTATACCTGTTCTACATCCATTGTTTCCTTCAAAACAGCCAGGCTTTGGAACAAAGGGACCTGAATTCAAACCTCAGCTTTATTATTTCATTTGTGGCCATATAATCTTGGTCATATTTCTGAACTTTTCCAGGGTTTGGTTTCTATATCTCTAGAATGTAAATAATAAATCCTATTATTAAGAGTTTATAAGCTTTCAACACTACATCTTGTAGTGAGCAAGTTTTAGGGATTTGTTTGTTTTTTTTACCATATTCTAGTTATAAAACCCTACGTTCCTTTGGATTGAATGAGGCTGGTTGTCCCCATGAAATGGGACACAAGGCTATTGTCCAGCAAATAAGAGAACCAGTGTCCTTGACCACAAGGGTTAGCTCATGTGATATGACCCAAGTGGAGTCTGCCAGAGTTCATCTCATAGCTTATTTTCCCCATTTACTTCATGGGAAAGAAATTCTGCAATTTCTGGGATTTCTTACAACAAGGAACAAGTAAATCTCAAGTTGTCAGTGGTAATTTTTGCCACAGAGGAAGGAGAGCCGACCTAGGAACAGAGTTAACATAGAGGAGAATAGAGATGACAAATTTAAGCACCCAATTCCTGGACTCTCTAATATCGTGTAACAACAAACTCCACTTTTTTCTTAAATTACTTTAAGCTGGGTTTCTGTCACATACAACCAAAACCTCTGCCTAGTAAACCTCTGCAGTATCCAGCATGGCATCCATCGCATAGGTTAGGTGTGTGATGTGTGGGATCAACATCCCTGCATTCCCAGAAGAGACCATCCGCCTTCCTATAAGAATACCTCCCTCTCTACTCGCAAGCCCATCCCATAATCCCCTGAATGATATTTTATCCACACTTAGCCCTTTCCTCCCCAACATCTTGAGTTTCTCCACTTATTTGATTACCGCTTTCAGTATGCTCAATAGAAAAAAAAAATCATCATTTCCATTTCTTTAACAAACTTGTCAATTTTCAAAGCACTTTCATATATAATAAATCCTGTGGGATCAGTCAACATGGCGTGACTCTTCTTCCTTCAAAATGTCCCTCCCATTTTTCTCTTTCATAACTCTAACCAAGACCTGCCTCACCTAGAAAACTGCACTCATTCATCCATCATGGCTTTTAAAAAATATTCCACCTGTGATTCCTGCTACTAAATTAAGCTTTCTAAAATGCTGGTTTCAGCATGCTTATTTTCTACAAAGAGTCAAAAATATTTCAGGTAGCTTTTCAAATAAAACTCGTCCCCTTCTCCTCATTAATCCAATATTCTCCTCCAATAGGCACCATTTTACTCATCCAATCTTATCTTGGAGCCAAATTATCTTTTATTGAAATCTAAGTTTTACTTCTTGCTGGCTGTGTGACTCTGGTCAATTTATTTCTCTGCTCTGAGACTCTGGCCCTACAGCTGCAACCATATCAATTTCCTTACCAGTCTTTATTCACAGAAGAAACATGTCTTTTTGTTGTTATTTTTAACATCATTAAAGTATAACTTAAATGCCATAAAATTCACCTACTCTGAGTTTATAATTTGCTGATTTCTAATAAGTTTACCAGGTTGTGCAAGCATCACCAAAATCCGGTTTTAGAATATTTTCATCACCTCGAGAAGATCTCTCATGCCCCTTTGCAGTTAATCACATTCCCACCTGCAGCCCCACCCTCTGTCCTCGTAGCTTTGCCTTCTCTGGTCATTTTATATAAGCTCAATCATAGAGTATGTGGTCTTTTATGTCTGGCTTCTTTCACTTAGCATAATGTGACAAGCTCATTTCTGCCTTGATCCTTTGTACATGTAGATTCTGTCTCTTATCTTCTCCCTTCTTTTCCACCTACCCAAATTTCTCATTGTTGTTTTCATGCTGCTGTTTTGAGATACAATTTAAGACACAGCACTTTTATAACATTATCTTGGACTTCTTACAGTCCACCATTTTTATCTTTATCACTGTAAGTCTCCACTGGCACCTCTAGGCTTGAGTTCTTCCTTAGCTGCTCCATGCAGCTCTCATATTTTCCTACCAAGAAAAATGAAAGCTCTTTATGAAAAGTGTTAGATGCATTTGGGAACAAAATATATGTTCCTTGAAAAAAGTGATGAATTGAGTATGTCTACTTACACTTCATACTTAACCAAGAACAGTGACCAAGAAAATCCATCAGGTAGGTAGGAGGGGACGATCCAGATGTATGATGCTGATTTCTACAGATCTTATGCCAGAATAGCCGCCAATTGGACATAGCTCCCTGATTTTAGACACCCCATTCCCCTCCTATCATCAGTTCCCTCACAGATCCCAAAATTTCAGTAACTGTCCATTCTTTGAGGATAGGATTAATATCTGCTGATTGATATTTATTTCCACTTTAATGCATGGCTACTCACTTGTATATAATGGGTGCTGAATAATATGTGTCAAATGAATGACTTAATGAGTATATGAGTGAATACATGATGAGACCTTCAAGCAGGACCTGGCCACAGCAATCTCAAGAGACTTCAAGAGTCATGAGTCAGCATTAGCTTTAGTTAGAAATTCCAGTTTGGATATTACAAAAGCTGAGGAAATATCTATAACTATTGTACCTCAATTTGTCAGAAACACAAAATTGTACGAATTTACCCATGGAGACATCGATGAAAAAGTACAGATCCCAGATCAAAAACAAGTGAAAAGTGGATCACTCATATCCACAAAATTAAATTCCCCTACTTTTCCAGGCTAACTAACTAATATTTGAGGGGGCTGTTAGATGTCATTACACATTTCAGTGGATCTTACAGCATTATGTGTTCCTGCTTCAATGTCTGCATGCTAAATCCCTGAAGGCCAAAAATCAATCCTGCTATATCCACACAATTAAGGCAGTGCCTGAAACATAGTGTAAAATTAATGCACATTGGTTGAATAAATAAGCTACCATGTATTGAGTATATCAATATCTCATTTAATCCTCACAGTTGCCGTAATAGAAACAAATATACTACCATTGTATCAGGACCATTTTGCTGCTGTGGTTCAGAGAGGTTGGTTAACTTGGCTAAAGCCACAAAGCTAATAAATAAGAGGTCTAGAATTCAAATGAATTTATTTAACCACAAAGCTATTTTCTTAGTCTGTTTTTGTTGCTATCACAGAATACCACAGACGGGGTAATTTATATTAAAAAGCAATTTATTTCTTATAGTTTTGGAGGTTGGCAATTCTAACATCAAGGTCCCAGCACCTTATTATGGCCTTCTTGCTGTGTCATCCCATGGCATTAGATAAGAAGGTGAAAGAGGATGATAGGGAGCAAAAGAGAAAGGGGGCCAAACTTACCGTTTTATCGGGAACCCATTCCCATAATAGCTAATCCACTAGTAAGATCATACCTTTCATTCTAATCATCTCTTAAAGGTCCTGCCTCTCAACACTGTTGCACTGGGGATTAAGTTTCCAGCACACAAACTTACTCGTGCTCTCTGCTATACTGCCGTGCTTCATCAAAGCAGAAAGACAATATAAGAATAGTCATTCAGAGGATGATCTAGTCTAACTCAATTTGCTCAGACCAAATGAAAACTGTACGTTTTATTTAAAGCATTTGAAAGTTAACTTGAGAAGTGAACATCTGTGCTAAAAACAGATAAGATACCAATTATGAAATTAGTAATAAAAGATTAATATAATGGTTACTTATTTATTCTTGGAAAGTAAGCAGATAGTGCCTCAAAAAGTTCTCACCACTACATCTTCCTAAACGGGTACATCTTCCTAAAATGTTTTGGTATTGCTAGTCCTAAGAATAAAAATGATAGGGGAAGAAAACGGCAGCATTGTTTGCCCCTAAGCCCAAAAATGTTGGAGTGATCCTATGGGAACAATATATTTTGGTTATTTACAGCCTTATATTATTTTCTAATTATTGTGTATGTCTAAATCTTATTCCCCAAAGCCTCCAAACAAAAGCAAGATCCCCATGGGCATAAATTTCTTTTATGCGTCACAGCATCTAACATGATGTTGAGCTATAGACTTAGCTCAAAGTCTAAGGAATGGAAATAAATTTAGAAAATCTGGTCCAGGGATGACTGTTTTCCCTGTCAAATTTTGCCTCCAAGATTTTATCCTGTTAATCCATGTCACTGAGGACAGGACGGGTTTTTGTTACATTTCCAGATCACTCTAAAAGACCACATCAGTGGCTATTTGTCTTATCACATAATAGGGAGAAAAGCAGATTTTATTTTTAAATTTGCTTTGTTCCATTTGGTGAATTTCTGTGAGAAAATGTGCCTGTCTTCACATAAACGGTAGGCTGAAGCTGTGCCTGAGAGAGAGAGAGAGAGAGAGAGAGGGCAAGTGTGCTCACACTTGTGGGTGGGTGAGCATCTTCAGAAAGCCCCTCAGCTGCTCTAGAGGAGCCTGCAGTGTGTGCCATGGAAACGCCAGTTACCATGGAAAGAGAGCGCTATTGTGACGAGCGGAAGAGATGCCTATGTAAAGTCATCTTACCATGTAACCTTATACTTTCCAGCGTTTTAAAAAATATGACAGGATTAGAGCACAGTCCTCTGGGGAGTCTCGGCCCTCTCAATGATCTTCCAAAACAATCTAGAAATCGAGATGATAAACTGCGGGGCAGTGTGTACCTTGCTAAGGGGCTTGACAAGCAGTTAGGTGGAGAAATTGCCAACATCGTTTATCTATGGACTACACGGCACACTATTAAATATTTTCTGTTAAAACCCACAAAGTATTACAAATGAAGAGAAAACATGGATAAAATTAACTTAAAGCGAATGGTTCCTGACTTACTGAAATCAAAATTGATGTGTTTCATCTAACTTATCTGTTAATAGGCTTTCTTGATGCTCTCGTGTTACCATAATCTCCAAAGCACTGGACAAACCAGTACATTTGTTTATCTTTATCACTCTTTGCTTACTAAAGAACTTGCTTTTATTAAAGAGATCAATCACCTGCACACAGTTTAATAGCCTGTGTGGTGCATACAAGGTAAAAAAAAAAAAAGAAAAGCAAAAAAATGGTAAAGGGTGAGAGCCCTGTTTTAAAAAAAACCCCCAAAGCATTGAAGAGGCAATAAAATAAGCTTTCAATAATATACATATCACATACATATACATACACACGCACACACACACGCACACACACACTCACACACAAACACATCTTCAAGATAGAAAACTTGATATCAAAATTAGCAAGCTAAAACATCTTAAAATGGAAAGTGGAGGCTTAAAAGCAACCAGTGCCTCAACTGTACACTCAGTTTTGCCTGGTTACTTTAATAAACAAAACAACCAAATGCAGTTCAGTAGAGAGACCGAGAGTGCATTACACATCTTATACACGGCTTCTCTCACATGACTGCACAGGGAAGCCAGATATCTGTATCTCACAGCCCAGCCATGAAACCAGGAATCCACCCTGGATTAATAAGAAGGTGGCATCTGAGGGCCACTGTTTTAAATCTCAGATACAAGGCATTGTTGAAATGCTGGATGATAGCTTACTGTCTGCATTGTTGTGTGGGAGGGATACCGAGGCAGCTTTGCTCCTGAAACTGCTCTCCTACCTACACTGAAAAACAACCCTATCCATAATCTCTCAGGGCAAGGAACATAATATCATATTTTATCTCATCTTCTGGGATTAAAAATATTGATTGAAATTTTCATTGGAAGCTTTTCTTAAAAGACACTTTCTTCCAAACCTCTTCTTTCTACTCCATTGCAAGTCAGCTATTTTTCTTGCCAAAATGCAGGAAAGCAATTAGGCTCAAGGGTATTATAAGTTGCACTGGTTCAGGGCACATCTATTGAACTTTGCTGAGAAATTCTTGTTCATTCACTGTGAAAATTTTGATGGTTTTATCCTTTCTCTTGATAACTACTTAGCTTTAGAAACCTGGGTAACGTGTGTACTGCAGGATTTCAAGAGAGGCCATCTTAATTAAAGTGTTGTGATGTTAAACAGGAGGGTACTAAATATATTCCTTTAATAACTGCCATTTCAAGCTCAAATGTATATCGGAAAGAACTGACGCTAAAATACAAAGGAAATTTAGCAGAAGCAGTGATGGCAAAGAGAAAACATTCACCCAATCTGTAAAGTGCCTCACAGGTTTTGCAAATAACACAGGAGGACAAGAAGAGCCGATCCTTCATCTTCTATCAGCTGTTCCTGTTGCTGGTGATTATAGCCATATTTCACAGAGAACATATGGCTGTGTTTATAGCCATCAGGCAGCATTTCACAGAGCTACGACACCATGTGTCCACCAACTAGCCTTCCTGATTGCAGTTAATTAGAGAGGAGGTGGGAGGCATTTTAAAGATAATTTTAAGGCGTAAAGATGCCCAAAGTTCCCAGGCCTATTTGCAAGACGAGGTGACAAGAGAGACTGATAATAAAATTATAAGAAGCTAAGAGAAGAGGAAATTTTACAAGTCTTTCCCTAACAAATGAGGCCAATACAACAACAAAACAAAGAAAAGGCATATGAATACTAAGAAATAAGATCAGGACAATAAATCACGCAAGATGTTAGTTGGGAAACTTGCAAAAGTAAGAAATCATTTGAACATTCCTAAAGAACTTTTTCAGGGTTAAGGTTCTGAGTCAAAACTACCAAAACATTTCTAGGAGTTACTTTATACTTAGCAAATCTAAGATGCAGTATATTCAATGTAAAATTACACAAGATCTGTTATACTCCATCGAATATGTGTGGTAGCCCAATTTGTAATTCAACCACAATGTAGCTCTTTCTTCTTTTTAATCTCAAAGTAAAATACCAGGAAACATATGTTACCAGATAGATGATTTAAGGGCTTCAACTTTTCAACATTCCCACTTTTGAATTTGCAAAGTTTCTTCCATAAGCCCCTGGAAAAGAGATTTGACTATAGAGAGTTCCAGAGAGAGTGAACTGAGCTCACATCCAAACAGAAACCTTAGTTTAGTAATTCATTTCCTCCACAATTTACAAACCTCCCCTTGGAAAACATGGCTCTGTGTGTGAGTCTGTGTGTGTGTATGTGTGTGTGTGTGTGTACTGTTCCATCTATTACAGACACTTCTTCCTTCAGGCTCTTTTGAAAGTCTGAGAACACACACATTGGTAATTGTGTCATTTTTTTCTCTATTGCTCTGCTTTGCTGAAGCTGGACTATAATGACATTAGATAGGTCGCATGATGGCAATTTAATGGCCTGAACTCAATCCACAGGTACATCATTGCAGTCGCCTTGGGATCTGTTCTCATTGCTCTGACATGACAGAAAATACCAGCAGAGTTGGAATGGATGGCCAACTGCAGCAATGGAGACAGTGCATCTGTGAGGACAGAAGACGCTGACTCTGAAATCCCAAGGGCAGCCCAGTAGCTGGGAAGTCACCCTTGCTGCCCACTGTGGCTCCCCACCCCCGCTATTAACTCAGAGCACTTCACTTGACAACATTCATATGTTATGCTCTCTGGTTGACACTGAAGACAGAGACCAACAGAACACATGCAGGCCCAATCCTAATGTGGTTTATTGTTTCTTAGGGAAGATACATAAACATTTAAATAAACACATGCACTAAAACACCATAGATGCCACGATAGACCCATGCCCACAGTATAATAGTGGTACTTATTATCAGTGAAGTTGAGCTGTCTTTAACAGTCCAATCTGCCTTTAATAGCCCAGTATACTTGAAAGGGGAGATGGCAGGGGTTGTAGTGATTTAAGGTCTACAAATTGCAAAGTACAATAATAAATTCAAAGTATACGAAATACTTTCAAAGGCTCATGTGAATAATTGACTGGGTGCTGGATTCTCTCAAAGGACAATTATGAAGATCAAATTAAGAAATTCTCTGAGCACTTTGGGAAGAAAAAGTATAAATTCAAAGTATTATACTGTTACTACAATTAGCTAAGTATAATATCCAGAGCCCTAGGGAATGTTTCAATTACTTAAGGAAGTTTACAGCATGACACTGTGGATTTTCCAGAAACCATAAAATAGTGTTTGTTAGAATCAGAAGAGATTGTGTGTATATGTCTATATCTACATATAATGTATTTTACATTACATATAGATATATTTTATGTTCAGTATATAATATAGATATATAGTTATATTTTAAAAGTTTATAGAATCTAGGGTGCCATATGAATATTAATAGATGTTGTTGTGGTTGTATTACTGCTGACCATATTTCTGTTGTGCCTAACTATAAAACAGAGGTCACTAAATTTTGGGCAAAATCTGGTCCACAGAGGGCCAAATTCATTACCTATTGCCCACAGCTTCTGTACTCTAACAATAGGGTTGAATAATTGGACAGAGACAATATTATGAATCTACTTTTTTCCTTTTTTTATCATTTGATTTTGTTGGCAGAAAATATTTTCCTGCAAAAAGGGGGTTCTGTGATCAGGTAAGTGGAAACACTATTTACTATATTTCTCCTGGGAGATTTATAATGAAGCTTGGTATATTAAAACTTTGATATACATTTTCCACATTTATTTGGCCATTTTTTCATCTATCAACATGTGCTAACAAACATGGCAGAGACAGTGGATTAGCCACCCAAGAACAACTTACTTCTCCTGTTTCATCTGTTGTATAGAAAACATTAAATACTTTATACTTCAGCTTCCCTGATGTCTAACTTTAGCTGTTCACCAGTTACAAGCAATAAGAGATGGTGCTTCATGAGGCAGGTGCCCTTCCAGAATAAAAAAGCCAGGCATCCCAAGAGAAAGTCCCTTTTATCTTTTTCCTGGTTGCCTTTCCTCTTGACCAGAAGTCAGTGGTCCAATACCCACCTTGTGATTCTAAGGCCAGTTAATAAAGGCAAACAAAGCCCTACGTGCTTAGGATGGTGAAGCAGAAAGATGGTGAAATCCTGGGTCTCTGATGTAATCACTGAGACATTGTACTAACTCAGAACTGCCTACTCCAGGATGTCTCATTGCATCAAATAAGTAAACGCCTTCAGTGTATGAGAGTGTGGTAAGACGGAAAGCACTTCTCAGACTTACATAGGTCTGAATCACCTGGGGATTTGTTAAAATGAAAATTCTGGTTCAGTAGATCTGGGCTGGGGCCCCTAGCCAGCTCACAAGAGATGCCAGTGCTGGCTGATGAATCACACAGTGAGTGGCAAGGTGATCGAGTTTTCCATGAGAGTCAACCATGGATCAAAAATATTCAGAAAAAAAAATAACACAACAATAAAACATAATACAATTTTAAAAATACATTATAACAACTACATGTATGATATTTACATCGTATTAGGTAATATAGGTAATCTAGAGATGATTTAAAGTGTAGGAGAGAGTGTGTAAAAATTCCAAATTTACTTTTCCAAACTTTTCCTACTGTGTGTGTCTTAAGCGACCGCAAAGTCAGCCATTCCTTTTAACCCAGTGCATTAGCAAATACCCAATCTATTTAGAGATACAGATCTGTGAAGGTTTTGTGATTCCGTCTCTAAAATATAATACCATTTGACCTAACTGGGGTTTTGGGAGATTCCATATCTTATCTTTTTTCATCTTTCCATGACAACTGTGAGTTTAACAATAGGGTGTGTGAAGTTGCTGAAGTATTTCATGCATTCTTTATTAATTAAAGAAAAAATTTCATCTTAGAGTACTGAAAGTTTAAAGAGCAAATGAAAAGTAGAGAAAATGCAAGAAGGGCTAAAATAGCTGAAATGTTCTATTTTTTTCTTTTGAATAATTGGTACTAAAGAAGAAATATAGGCTTTAGATTTTAAATTCTATCATTGAAGAAAAGAAGCTAACTTTTAAGTATTCTGTCATGCTGAGGAAGAGATCAAGGGCCAGTAGGCAATAACGTTGTCCCGCTCCTGTGTTTGCACGCCCACGGCTGTGGTCCACCAGGTGGCTTTTAACACAAGTACTGCTTCTGCCTTCTGGGGCTCTCAGTACTCATATGGTACATTAAGATTCTTAATTAGTCATTGGCCAATTTTCTTTTGGATTTGTCTAATAATCTTGATTTAAAGATCAGGTAACTAAGATCAAATTTAAAAGGTGATTTACTCAAGGCCATAGAGCCAGGCCATGGCATTCTCTAAAAAACTAGTGATTTAAATGTCTAAATTTTTGTTATTCAATGATTCTAACACAATTTCTGCAAATTTCCATCGAAGGACTCTGGGATGTGACACTAGGGCAAGCACTTACCTACACAGATTATATGGCTTGGCTCTGTGTTCCCACCCAAATCTTAACTTGAATCATAATTCCCTCAATCCTCATGTATCATGGAAGGAACCTGGTGGGAAGTAATTTAATCCTGGGGGCAGGATTATGCTGTTCTCATGATCATGAGTCAATTTCCATGAGATCTGATGGTTCTATAAGGGGCTTCTCCCCCTTTTGCTCAGCCCTTCTCCTTTCTGCTGCCATGTGAAGAAGGATGTCTTTGGTTCCCTTTACACCATGATTGTAAGTTTCCTGAGGCCTCCCTAGCTCTGCAGAGCTGTGAGTCAATTGAACCTCTTTCCCAGAGGTTTCTCTACCTAGAAAAATAGTAAATCAAAAACAATATTGCATCTCTGGAGGGATTGTGGAGATAAGTGTCACCATTAAAAACTTGAAAGACACAGGGGTGGTGATTCCCACCACATCCCCCTTCAATTCTCCCATTTGGCATATGCAGAAGACAGATGGATCTTGGTGAATGACAGTGGATAATCATAAGATTAACCAAGTGGTGACTTCAATTGCAGCTGCTGTACCAGATGTGGTTTCATTGCTTGAGCAAATTAACATATCTCTTGGTACCTGGTATGCAGCCGTTGACTTGGCAAACATCTTTTCCTCCATTAATATCCATAGGCTTACCAGAAGCAATTTGCCTTCAACTGACAAGCCCAGCAATATACCTTTGCTGTCCTACCTTAGGGGTATATCAACTCTCCAGCTTTGTGTCATAATCTCATTCAGAGTGATCTTGATTGCGTTTTACTTCCATAAGGTTTCACACTGGTCCATTATATTGATGACATTCTGCTGATTGGATCCAGTGAGCAAGAAGTAGCGAACACAATGGACTTATTGGTGAGACATTTGCATGACAGAGGACGGGAAATAAATCTGGCTAAAATTCAAGAAACTTCTACCTGAGTAAAATTCCTACGGTTCCAGTGGTGTGGAGCCTGTCTATATATTCCTTATAAGGTGAAGGATGAGTTGCTGCATTTGGCCCCTCCTACAACCAAGAAAGAAGCACAATGCCTAATGGGCCTATTGGGATTTTGGAGACAACACATTTCTCATTTTGATGTATTACTCCAGCCCATTTATCAAGTGACCTGAAAGGCTGCCAGTTTTGAGTGGGGTCCAGAACAGGAGAAAGCTCTGCAGCAGGTCCAGGCTGCTGTGCCAGCTGCTCTGCCACTTGGGCCATAAGACCCAGTAGATCCAATGGTGCTTGAGGTGACAATGCAGATAGGTATGCTATGTGGTGCCTTTGGCAGACCCCCATAATTGAATTACAGTGGAAGCCTCTAAGATTTTGGAGCAAGGCCCTGCTGTCTTCTGCAGATGACTACTCTCCTTTTGAGAGACAGCTCTTGGCCTGTTACTGGGCTTTGATGGAAACTAAATATTTGACTATGGGTCATCAAGTCACCATGTGACCTGAACTGCGTATCATCAACTGGGTGCTTTCTGACCTTTCTAGCCATAAACTGAGTCATGCATAGCAGCACTCCATCATCAAATGAAGTGGTATATACATGATCAGGCTCAAGAAGGTCCTAAAGGCACAAGTAAGTTACATGAAGAAGTAGCTCAAATGCCTATGGTCTCCACTTCTGCCACCTTGCCTTCTCTTCCCCAACCTGCACCAATGGCCTCATGGGGAGTTCCCTACGGTCACTTGCTAGAGGAAGAGAAGACTAGGGCCTGGTTCACAGATGTTTCTGCACAATATGTAGGCATCAGCCGATAGTGTATAGTTGCAGCACTATAGTCCCTTTCTAGGACATCCCTGAAGGACAATGGTGAAGGGAAATCTTCCCAGTGGGAAGAACTTCGAGCAGTGTACCTGGTTGTGAACTTTATGTGGGAGGGGAAATGGTCAGATGTGAGATTAATACTGATTCATGGGCTGTAGCCAATGGTTTGGCTGGATGGTCAGGGACTTGGAAGAAGCATGATTGGAAAATTGGTGACAAAGAAATTCGGGGAAGAGGTATGTGGATGGACCTCTCTGAGTGGTCAAAAACTGTGGAGATACTTGTATCCCATGTGAGTGCTCACCAATGGGTGATTCAGCAGAGGAAAGTTTTAGTAATCAAGTAGATAGGATGACCTGTTCTGTGGACACTACTCAGCCTCTTTCACCAGCCACCCCTGTTATTGCCCAATGGGCCTATGAACAAAGTGGCCATGGTGGCAGGGATGGAGGTTACGCATGAGCTCAGCAACATGGACTTCCACTCACCAAGGCTGACCTGGCTACAGCCACTGCTAAGTGCCCAATTTGCCATCAGCAGAGACCAACACTGAGCCCTCGATATGGCTCCATTCCTCGAGGTGATCACCCAGCAACCTGCTGGCAGGTTGATTATATTGGACCTTTTCTGTCATGGTAAAAGCAGAGGTTTGTCCTCACTGGAACAGACGCCTACTCTGGATATGGGTTTGCCTATCCTGCATGCAATGCTTCTGCCAAGACTACCATCAGTCGACTCATGGAATGCCTTATCCACTGTCATAGTGTTCCACACAGCATTGCCTCTGACCAAGGCACTCACTTTATGGCTAAAGAAGTACAGCAGCGGGCTCATGCTCATGGAATTCACTAGTCTTACTATGTTCATCATCCTGAAGCAGCTGGATTGATAGAACGGTGGAATGACCTTTGGAAGTCACAATTACAATGCCTACTAAGTGACAGTATTTTGTAGGGCTGAAGCAAAATTCTCCAGAAGGCTGTGTATGCTCAGAATTAGCATCCAACATATGGTACTGCTTCTCCCACAGCCAGGATTCATAGGTCCAGGAATCAAGAGGTGGAAGTGGCACCACTCACCATCACCACTAGTGATCCACTAGCAAAAGTTTTGCTTCCTGTTCCTGTGACTTTACGTTCTGCTGGCATAGCGGTGTTAGTTCCAGAGAGAAGAATGCTGCCACCAGGAGACACAACGATTCCATTAAACTGGAAGTTAAGATTGCCACCTGGACACTTTGGGCTCCTCCTACCTTTAAGTCAACAGGCTAAGAAGGGAGTTACAGTGTTGGCTGGGGTGACTGACCCAGACTACAAGATGAAATCAGTCTACTACTACACAACGGAAGTAAGGAAGAGTGCACACAGAATACAGGAGATCTATTAGAGCATCTCTTAATATTACCATGCCCTTTAATTAAGGTCAATGGGAAACTACAACAGCCCAATCCAGGCAGGACTACAAAAACCCAGACCCTTCAGGAATGAAGGTTTAGGTCACTCCACCAGGAAAAAAAACATGACCTGCTGAGGTACTTGCTGAAGGCAAAGGGAATACAGAATGGGTAGTAGAAGAAGGTCGTCATCAATACCAGCTAAGACCATGTGACGAGATGCAGAAACCAGGACTGTAATTGTCACGAGTTTCCTCCTTCTTTTCCTAAAAATATAGTTTGTATGTGTATACACTTGTACTAAGAAAATATCTTTGTTTTATTTCCTTTCTCCTTTTTCATATGACATAAGATTTATTGACTTTGCATTAGCAGTTAAGTATTATTAACTTTATGTAAGAGTATTTGGGTTGGGGATTGGTGTGTTTCTGGTTTGTGAAGGATAGATGTATTATGTTAGGTGTAATTATGGCCTTATTACTGTCTTTATTTGGAGATTATATATGATCCTAGCAGATGTATGTGGGTTTAAGTTGACAAGGGGTGGATTTATGATGGTTAATACTGTCAACTTGATTGGATTGAAGGATACAAAGTATTGATTTTGGGTGTGTCTGTGAGGCTGTTGTCAAAGGAGATTAACAGTTGAGTCAGTGGGCTGGGGAAAGCAGAGCCACCCTTAATCTGGGTGGCCACAATCTAATCAGCTGCCAGCATGGCTAGAATACAAGCAGGCAGAAAAATTCTGAAAAGGTGAGACTAGCTTAGCTTCTCAGCCTACATCTTTCTCCAGTGCTGGATGCTTCCTGCTCTTGAATATTAGACTCCAAGTTGTTCACATTTGAAAGTTGGACTGACTCTCCTTGCTCCTCAGCCTATAGATGGCTTATTGTGGGACCTTGTGATCATGTGAGTTAATACTTAATAAACTCCCCTTTTCATAGATACATATATATATATATATTTCACTAGTTCTGTCTCTCTAGAGAACGCTGACTAATACACAGATGTAATCAAACTAAGATGAGGTTACTAGGGTGAGCACTAAGCCAATATAACTTGTGTCTTCATAAGAAAAAGAAGAGGCCATGTGAAAACAAACACAAGAAGGTTATGTGAAAAGAAATCATGTGACAGCAAGGGGAAGAGATTGGAGTGATACAGCTGCAAGCCAAGGAATGCCAAGAGTTGCCACCACTGCCAGAAGCAAGGAGGACATAAGGAAGGACTCTAGCTAGATTCTTAGAGGGAAGCTGGCAGTCCTAGGAAACTAATACTCATGGTAAAAGGTACTTTGCAGATGTAATTAAATTAAGGATCTTGAGGTAGGAGGATTATCTTGGCTTATATAATTACGTAAGTCTCAGTGTAATTACAAGGTTCCCAAGCGTTTTTATAAGAGACACAGGAAAAATCAGAGTCATAAAAGGTAAAAGCTATGATGATGGAGGCAGAGGGCCAGAGTCAAAGAGGTATATGTCAGAGATCTAAAGACAGACGAAGAGGCCATGGGCCAAGGAACGCACGAGGTCTCTAGAAGGTGGAAAAGGGAAGAACCTACAGAGGTTTCACGGCCTGGCTGATTGATAGATTTGGGCCCAGCAAAATCCACTTTGGATCTTCAACCTCCGGAATGATGAGATAATAAATTTGTGCTGTTTTACACACATTATTAGGTTTGTAAAAATTTGTTATAGCAGAAATAGGAAACTAGTACCAGGTAATGTTTTCCCTGGTTAGCGCCTACGTTTGATGTACTAAAGACAGAACTTGTAAAGAATATACATTTCAGTGTTACCATGATTCTAGTTCTCTTAAAGATATACTAGGCATGTAATACCAAACATTTTAATGAATGGATAAATTAATGAATCAAAATAATTTCAACTATGCAAAGACATGTAAACCAAATTGTGTTTAATAGTAACTCCCCAAGGACAAAGATCCTACAATAAAAGTCTCTACAGTATGCCGCACAGCTACTTTCACATAACAAGCCTTCTCTAAATATTCTTTATCTGATTAATCAAAACATGAAAAAGGTCTTAGGAAAACCCCAGTAGCCACTAGGATTGAAAAAAGACAAGAGAAGCCATCAAATAAGTTTTTCCTTAGAGTATACACAACTCCTCTCATCTTCACCCATTGAAAATACTATTGAGTTACAGAATATGGCCAGTTTCCTTTGGGGTAAGTTTATTTCTTTGGATTACTCCTGGTGACTAATTAGCAGCCTGGATGCTTCCTTACAAAAAGCCATGTTTTCTGCCCATTAGGGCATTTCCCCTTCCAGGACTAGAGACAGATGTTCAAAGGATGATCCTAGCTAACAAAGTAACATCTGGCACTTAGTATCTTGCTGTGACTGATTGTCTGATATATCACCCCAAAGTGAGGTGCAGCAGAACCCTAGAATGCAAAATGGTTCCTGTAGCATCAATATACCCAGTGGGATGAGAAACACTGAATGTAGAGATTGTGTTGGGGCGGAGAGGTCAAAGAAAAAACAGAAGTAGTAATACATGATCAATTTCATTATTATATTTTACTATCATGTTTCAGAAACTAAACCTAAATAAGTATCAGAAAGACTACATGGGAGCTTTTGAGAGAAACAGAAAAAAGTAATAGGCTTGCATAAAAACATGCCACTGCCTGAGATTGTTATTCCTAAAAATAGCATGTATAGTCTGGCAGACCGGTCAAAGCCACAGGTTTTGGAGTTCAGAGAGGCAAAGCGTCCATGCCCAATATACTTACCCACTTGGAATGTGATATTGAGCAAGAGATGTAACCTTGGACAAAGTATAAAGTTGTAACCTAATATTTAATCTGTAATTTGATATCCAAACATGCAAAATTGGGTTCACTGATACCTTAGTAGGTTGTCCAGAGAATTTTATAAATAATATATGTTAAATACCAGCATAATGCCTGAAACAGTTATATTCTTAAATGGTTAACATTTATTGATTGGTTACCACGAGGCAAGGCACTGTGCTAAGTGCTTTGGTTATGTTACTGAAAGCAATGGCATAAAGGTGGTTCCAAGTACCAAATGCCTGTTTGGGGAGGGATTAAAGGGCTTGGAGCCCACACATGCCCCTTTGGCAAATCTGATCTCATTCTATCTTGTAAGCATTGTCAACAGTGTCATCTTTGAAAACAAATCCTAGTAGCAGATGAGTTGAGACAGTTCCTTCAGTGTGGGTTATTAATTTATCTTTGTGTTGTTGGACAGGAGATGTAACCATAGACCAGCTGCATTTGGGCAAGAGTTCATAGACCAGCTATGTTTACTCTCTACATAGCCTTGGGAAAGTTACTTAACTTCTGTGAACCTCAGCTTCCTTGTCTCTAGAAGGGACAGACAGTATTATCTACTTAACAGGCTTATGGTCAGAATTAAATAAGCAGATATATTCAATGAACTTAGACACAGTGATTGGCACAGAATAAGCATACATAAGTGTCACTGTTATTAGTATCCCTTCAATCTTTACAACCCATTGCTACAGATGCTGTTACTAAATCCATCTTATCAACAAAGAAGCAGAATTTTAAAAAAAGGAAACCTTAAGTGAGCTGTAGATCCAGGATTCAAGTAAAGGTGGTCCTGCACTTGGTCCAAGATTAATTACGTTAGGTGATGCTGAACGCCAGAACCCACCAAATCTATTTTGACCTTTCACCAACACTTTCCACAATGAACTGGCTTTATTTTTGAGAAATTCTTTAACCACTCAGTTTTGCATTTGTATAATGGAGCAACTATTATTAACACCTCATCAGGAGGTGAAGATTTAAGGAGGTGGTATAGTAAATCCCATATTGCAGAGCCTGGCACATGGAAAGCCCCCAAAACATTTCAGCTACTGTAATAAATATTATTAGTAGAAACACTAAAGACCAGCAGTCCCTTTAAAAAATTGATGTTCTATGTCCCTTTAAAGAATTGAGACCAAGTTCTAATTCTTCATACCTTTCTGTAGCAGCAGCCTGGTTTGACCCTGGAAAAACCTTTGGCCATAGGAAACAATTCCTGTGTCTTACAACGAAGGACAATGCCCTGGCTATTGCTGCGGATTACTCTGGGCTGGATTTGATGATAAACAAACTGCTGGCTGATCAACAGTAGAGATAACTACTGCTGAGAGTGTACTGGAAAACAAATAACTATGACTTTATGCCCTGAAATATTCAACTCATATAGACCTGGTGTACAGAAACAAAGGTACTGACAACACCATGGCACTGGGACACTGGTTAGGAAAGGAAAATCATTCAAGGTTAAGCACAGGGTGAGAACTATTAGTGATAAAACAGCATAACTTCCATGGGGGCAAGTTGTGTTCTATGAACAATTAGTATAACTCTTGTACTTTTCCCACAGTGTCTAAAATGATGGTGAGATAATTGATTTTGCATTAGCGATTTCAAGCATAGTATGTAAGAAATATTACAAGCCTACTCCTTAGTTGCTTGCCAAAGCAACCTTAAGAAACTGATAAGAAAACATACTGTTTACTTAGGCACAGTGAAAGTCCTTTATATCCCAGATGCTGAGCAACGGGGCCAAGCCCTCCTCGTGAGTTGGCAGTGCCCTATCAAGGATTCATGGGGTTCGTCAGGTTTTGATGGGAACTTAAGTTGATAAGATAAAGGTAGAAGAGGTGGTGATCTAGGTAAATACTAGCTTGGCTAAAATAAAGTTCCATTGTTCCTGTTTGACAAGCCATTGTGGGGCAAGCAGCCAGAGAAAACTTGACTAATTGTCAGAAATGGACATCCAGAGAACTACTGTCCAGGGTGAAGTGAGCTGATGCAGATCTCATAAATGACTAGGGGGGCAAGTGAAGGCCTCTATCAGATGATTGGAGATCAACATAGACATTTCATGTATTGCTCCCAATAGGTCTCATTACTCTATGATCAGACATGCTTGTTTGCTTTTTTCATATGGGATGCTTTGGGCCCCGTTAGATTAGCATGTTTGCAGTGGCTCAGGGGTTCACAATAGTGAGACTGTAATAGGAACTAAAAAGGTAGGGGAAGTTTTCAAAGCATGGCTTTCAGACTGTAGGAACAGGGGCAAAGATGAGCACTTGGGAAATGTGGCAAAGCTTCCTCCAGAGTCTCCCTGGCTCACCTTCTGTGCTGACTGCGCAAGAAAGGGCAGAGACTACTCTGATAAGAGCCACAGGGCACAAGCAAAATCCCAGAAGCACTTTGAAAGATGCAGGGACAGCAGGAGCATGGTGATAAAGGAAACCAGTATTCTACAGACAAAGATGAATTAATAACCCACACTGGAGGAACTGTCTCATCTCATCTGCTACTAGGCTTTGTTTGCAGAGATGACACCGTTGATGATGCTTACAAGATAGAATGAGATCGGATTTGCCAAAGGGGCATTTGTGGGCTCCAAGCCCTCTAATCCCTCCCCAGCCACACCCAAAGGATAAACTTGAGTCGGCAAATTTTTCTTGGTATAATTGGATATTTTTGTCTTGCTTCCGTAAAGAAGCTACCATCAGAAGTGACTGTTAATATCATATAAAATGGACACTGTTTTAAGAAAAACAATTTTTTTTTTTAGAATTCCAAATAGGCAAATTTTTAAATTTTCTGAGAACTTTTTTGTAAAAAGCAAATTAAACCTATTTCAGGTAGGCCCTAAATGACTGTTGTTCAATTCTGTTGCGAGTATTTACTCTTGGCTATGCCTAGAAAAGAAGATTCACAGTAAATGGCCTATGGGGGTGACTGTAATTTACCCCCATGTTTTCATAAATGGAAGCAGCCAGGCAAAGAGCACAGCTGTCATGTTTCCTAAACAGACACTCAGGGTGGGAGCTACTTGAACAACAGCCAATATGACAGGCAGGTTGCCTCACACAGCAGATCTAAAATTTTATTAGCAACAATTTGAACTGTTCAGGCAGGTTAAACGCCTTGTGTTTACGTATAAAGATAGATCAGTTCACTCATCTTGCATTTTCCTTGGCTGTTGATCAGTTCTAAAAACGAACCTGCAATGTGCTCGGTGTTCCCTAATATTGGAAATGGTCAGTGATCAAAAGAAGAGGAAAGCAGACCAGATAAATGAAAGATTCACCTGGACCAGAAATCTGAAAAGGTTTGTTTAATCTTCTTCCCCTGTGCATCTTCCTGTTGCAGATTCCAATTGGAGTGGAAATGCCAGGTTGCTCAGAGAGACGGTTGTCCTTGTAATGTGTCTTGGCCAATTGGAAATTGGCAGCATTCAGGCTCTCTTGAGAACTTCTTCTTGCCAAGCTCCTAGGACATTTCCCAAGACTTACTGGATTGGCCAATTGTACAGCATTTCACTAAGCACACAAACTTTTCATGGTGCATTCCAGACTTTTCAGAACACTGAGCTGTTAGCAAAGTGGGGAAGAAATGGAGTTTCATTCCTGTCTACTGAGATTCTTCCAAATGTCATCATCATAGTCTCCCTAAAACAGTGAAACATAATACAAATTCCCTTTAAGGTAAGGCTAACTAAGGGACACTTAAATTTGGAGGAAAAACAAAAACAAAGATAAAATCCCTTTAACAAATTAACCAAAAATTCGATTTTGGTCCTTTTAAGAACTTAACCTTTTGTTCAGGATCAGTTATAACATCATTAACTTCATCCAAAGAAATATATTTATCCTGGGAACAGAATAGAAAAGGTCAAAAACTAGATTCCAAAACTTTAAAAGAGAAAGATCTCTAAATTACTAGATGAATCCAACCTTTTAGAAAAAATATTTTGTATTTATTAAGAAGATTTTTACTGTAGCAGGGCGAAATTACTAAATCCTTAGCTGAGAACCAATGGTGGGAATTATGTGAATGCCTACTTCACTTGAACCCCTCTAAAATTATGGTGTTTATTCATGTATAATTAAAAACCCTCAGAAAATATCCTACAGCCTGTGATGGGGGTCATTAAATAAATTAGACTAATTCTGATTTTACAAATGCAATTGTAAATTAAATAAAGTATCAAAAACAAATTCAATCACAGCTGTTTGGAAGAGTTTGTCGCTTAGAAACTTCACTTATCACCAAATAATATAATTAGGAAATTACCAAGTGGCAACTGAGTGATGATTATAGCAGCCAAAGCAAAAGGGCAGAAGTCTTAAACTCCCGGAAAAGTCACTCACAGACAGATCACAATCAACCGCAGACGGTATTTATTGATTACTTTTGTCAGACTTTCTGGTCAGCAATAGCTTTTTGCCAATTGGTGACTAGACCCACAACCAACGTATCCATTAGGCACAGTAGTTTCAGGACCTAGGGCCTACGGTACTTTTAGGGGTCTATGAAAATGTTTTAATTTGTTTTAAAAGTAGAAAAAAAAAACTTTGAGTTTAAAGAAAATGGTTTAGCATATAATGTTAATAGATTCATCTGGATACCAACCCAGTCATAAAACATAATTTTTACTTTGATGTTTATGGAAGAGGGGCCCATGAACGCAGAAGCCCTCAGGACCCATGAACTCATCAGATGGCCCTGTCTAAACCTTCCCACGGGACCCCAGGTGAGTCAGGTGCCTTGGTGAGTGGCAGGAGCCAGGCAGATATAGGAGGGAAGATGGAAAGAAGGCAGGCTGAATGAAGTACAGAATGTGGCCAAGAGCTTTATGGCGTAAGACTAAAGGTGTAGGCCACATGTAGGCAAGAGCTGGTTTTTACCAAGAGGGTGGCAGGCCTGAGGTTATAGGCCATATAAAACCAGCAGCTCTGTTTCCTTCACCACTGCATGTCCACATCAGGTGTGGTGCCTGAGGCATAATAATCTAGGGTGTGTTATGGAAACTACCAAACAGAAATAAGAAAGGAATGTGTCCCTGTCATGCAATTCTTTACCCTACTTCTATAACTACTAGCACTAGCTATACTGATTCCTCAACAATATGCTTACTTCTTTGATGTCCATTTAGATCAACAGTCTGCTGCTGGGAGTAAATGCACACTGAGGCAGGCTCGATGGTGGCTAGACCATGGATCTCCGTTATAAGTCTGATTCCTTCACATATCAGGACTGGAACTTTAAGAAAGTTCTTTACCTTTCTAAATCTCAGTTGCCTTATATAGGACATGAAGATGATATTTGCTCCCACACTGAGTGGCATGAGGACAAAAAGAGATCATGTGTGTCACCTGCTAAGCCCAATGACTGCAATATACTTAGGTTCATTTTGTGTCAATTCTGTATTACCTAGCATACAGCCATGTTTAATAAGATTTCTTTACTAGTGCCCCTAAAATTTACATCTAAATATTTTCAGTTGACTCATTTTCCACACAACTGTTAACTAAAGATATTCCTAGATTGAAAAGTGAAGATGAACAGAAGCCTGTCAGCCACTTGGTGACCCAGTCGATTATTATGTATTAACTTACATGATCACAAGGTCTCAGAATAGGCTATGTGCAAGCTTGAGGAGCAAGGAGAGCCAGTCCAAGTCTCAAAACTGAAGAACATGGAGTCTGATGTTTGAGGGCAGGAAGCGTCCAGCAGAGGAGAAAGATGTAGGCTGGGAGGCTAGGCCAGTCTTGCCTTTTCACCTTTTGCTACCTGCTTTATTTTCACTGATAGCTGATTAGATTGTGCCCACCAGATTAAGGATGGTTCTGCCTTCCTCAGCCCACTGACTCAAACGTTAATCTCCTTTGGCAACACCCTCACACACCCAGGAAGAATATTTTGCATCCTTCAATGAAATCAAGTTGACATTTAGTACTAACCATGATAATCTAAAAGTTAATGTTAAAAAATTTCAGATGTTTTCTAGCGGCATAGTCATTAAACTTTTCTGTTGTATTCTGAAATATCGAGAGTGTTTTCCCTCCCATCTCTCAATATCTCAATGTGAGTAGCACCTAAATATTAAATATTTATCAGCTTATGTATAAAGCTTTCCCTTAAAATTTTTAGTATTAAATTCTATCTTTTTAATCTGAAAATTTATTAGAAACATTCTTAAATAAGGAAAAACACCATCCGATGCCAATGAGTTTGCAAATATAACATGGAGTTGTTTCAACACATTGCAAACACAAATGGTCTAATATATTTAAATGGACATTATGCAATTAAAAGGATGCCCCTTGGCCCCATGGGCTATATCTAGCCCCATCATTTATTTAGACAGGGATTATTTCTACCCATTATAACAAGCAAATTGAATAATATGATTTTCAGGCCTTATAAGGTCACATTTTAGTTAATTTTAAATTCTTCTGGTTAATGTATAAAATTATGGTAAATTCATTTCTCTAAGAAAGTGTTCTACAGTTATTCTGTGTCTATTTGAACCCTTTGAATTAAGCCAATTAAGTCCCAGCTGTTTGCATTATTATTTCTGTTATAGGCAGATGACTGAATTTTATCAATTTCTCCTCTAATAGCCAAATCATACATCTACTTACTACAGTTAAAATCATGCCTTTCTCCTATCATGCTGTTCTACCTTTGGCTTCTTCCCAGTTTTTCTCAGGAACTAGTAACAGTCACTCCCCGAAATATAAATGGGAAAATCTTCATCACTACTCCAATAATATTTTTACTTTGGTCAGTTCATAAACAACGTATATTTTCCTCACTAATATACATTTTAGATATTTAACTCATAAATAAATTGGGCGTATTCTAGTCATTTCCACAAGGATTCTCCTCTTGATCTTGACACAGAGTTTGTACCTTGGAAGATAATCCTAATGCTCTCCTGACCAGTCACTTCATTTGCAGATAAGAACTTCTGAGCTTTTATTTTGCTTACTATCTAACCGAAAACATGCATGTTAGCCTAATTTATATTATCCCTGCTCTACCTAGCATAAAATTCCGGAAAATAGACATCACTCATCAAGCACTCATCAAGCAGTTCCATCAGGATATGCCACTTATGTTCCCGAGTCATTTGATACTATTGAGCTTTCTCTTGCAGCTTTCAGTCTCTTTAAATCCTTTCTCACTTCCACCCTTGTCCTTTTTTCTTGCTTTTTTTTTCATCTTTTTTTTTTACAATTTTTTTAAAATTTTACTGTAAGTTTCAGGATACATGAGCAGAATGTGCAGGTTTGTTAGAAAGGTATACATGTGCCGTGGTGGTTTGCTGCACCCATCAACCCATCGTCTAGGTTTCAAACCCCTCATGCATTCAGTATTTATACCTTATTTTCTCTCATGTGTAGTCATACCTGGCCTTCTTCTCAGTCTTTTTTATTTCCCCAGAGGAACTTCCATTAGGTTCCCCAGCTCTCTATGCCTTATTTTCAGCTGCCTTCTTAATTTTTGAATAATCTCCTACCCTGAGGCCCTTCTACCTTCATCTTCAACTAGCTTCTGAAAGCACCCCCTCTGCTGGGAGCTTCATTATGCTGATTTGCCTGCCAGCTACATTCTCCAGGCCTCATTCGAATGAATGCAGTCCTGGCCAAATCAAAGTGCAGGCACTTTAGGAGAAAAGTGCTGTCTGTTTCCGTCTTTTCTAAAGTACCATGTCTGGCACTAAAAATAACATCTCCCATCAAAATAATATTCTTTAACTCAGTGTCAAAGCCCATCACCCAAGGCATGGCCAGATCTGCCAAGTCAGCTTCCTTTCTTCGTTCAGATTCTTTTTTCAAGTTTTCTAGAAGTTCTAGGGCCAAAAGCGTCCCAGAAGGTGAAAAGGAAGGAGAGATTTTTTTTTATAATAAAAGGATAAGAAAATCCATTGTACACATTGTAGGGTCATTTTGTGCTAGCAGCAAAAGAGCTGACTATTCTTATGATATAGAAATGAAAAGATGGGTGATTTAATAAAGAGGTCTGAGGCTTCACTGGTCTTATCTCCCATCTCTTTCATTTTCAGAGATATTTTAAAGAGCGTTTACGCAATAGTAATGATCTGTCATTAGTTTGGTTCCCTAAAATCTCAAGTTATCCAAAAGGTTTTTGTTGTTGTTGTTGGCTTTTTATCTTTAAAAAGAGTAATTACTCAAATATTTTTAAAATTACCAATCATTGTATAGTATGCGAGCAAAGTGAAATGTTGTATTTTTTATGTTTATATATATATATACCTGTAGGGAGATTGTTCAAGCTAATTTTCATTCCATTTACATTCAGAAAGGAAAAGGTTTCTATATTTCAGGGGTTGTCTATAGTATTTTGTTTTTATGGAAACATTAGGAAGAGGAAGCAAATTATGCAGGACTCCATTTAGTTTTGATTGCCTCAAAATACAAACTGCTGAGGTTTTATAGGCTTGCACTAAGGAAAGAAAAATACTTACCACCTAATTCCAGATATCTGTGACTTATGAACCACTAGACATAAAATCATTGAGTCTCCAGGGCAAGAAAGAACCTAAAGTAGAAACAAGGAAATCAAGCCAGTCAATAATGAAGATCAAAAGTAAAACTTTCATTCCTGAATAAGCTTTTTTTGCAGTTTTGCAAAATTTGGCTTTTTAAAATATATTTGTTTGGGGCCTGCATACATCTGGTCAGAATCTTTGTATTCCTAATTTCTAATTGGTTTTCCTAACTCAATCAACATGTAAGGTATGTAATTTACAAGGAAATGCTAGGAATTGATTTTTTTTTTAAAGTTAAAATAATTATGTGTTATTTATTTACTTAAAAAAAAGTGACACATTCAAATGCCATCAGGAGCTAAACGGATGGCCTATTGCATTGCACGACTCCAAGGTACTAATAATTCCTGTTGTAGTCCACATAAATGGTAGAATGCTAATAATACATAAATGGAGCTGGGAAACCCAGTGGACTGCCTATAACAGGTAAAGTAAATGTGTAAAACAGCCTTGGACCAAACTGTAGGAAGCAGAGGGGCCTGTTGCCAAAGAAGGTTGCAGGACCCTGCAAACAAAGAAAATGAAATGCATATCTGCAAACTGAATTTTGGATAGTAGGTCACATGTTTATGATTTCATTCTATAAGTAGATTAGGGAAGTGTTTGTCCATGGATAACTAGATTGTATCTCCTATATTATTATAATTATTTTAGTACCATGTCTGATCTTCAGATTTTTTTTTATTCTCTTTCAATTACCAGATTTTAAGGAGAATTTAAAAATCAAAAGGCAGTATAGCAGTAGGGTCCATGCTATACCACAAGCAGATAGATCACTACTTATATTGTATATTAGTACAGGAATGTAATGATAAATCTCTTTGTTTCCACAGCAACACATAATTTTTAGATCCAAATGAGGTTATTATTTTGACATTCTGTGCTTCTTTGCATCTTCGTCCTGTCCACATCTACCCAATGATTGTTCAACAAAATTCATTTTTTCTCAATAAATAGGTAATATTCTGCAAAGTGGCACAGTCGTTACCTGCAAAAAGCTTACTGTTTAGAGAAGTAACAAATATGTACACAAAGGGATGTGGAATTGCTATACATCAGTTGTTTTTTAAATGCAGTAATTGCTACAAAAAATGGAAAAATTGGGGGATATAAGAAAGGCAGTGAATGTATCTAAGAGAGATCTGCACTTCCATTTTTATCTCAGCACTATTCATAATAGCTGAAATATGGAATCAACCTAAATGCCCATTAATGGATGAATAAAGAAAACGTGGTACATAAACAATGTGTTGGTCCATTCTCATGCTTCTATGAAGAAATACCCAAGACTGGTGATTTATAAAGAAGTTTAATTGACTCACAATTCCGCATGACTGGGGAAGCCTCAGAAAACTTACAATCATGGCAGAGAAGGAAGCAAACACATCCTTCTTCACATGGCAGCAGGAAGGGGAAGTGCAGAGCGAAATGGGGAAAATCCCCTCATAAAACCATCATCAGATCTCGTGAGAACTCACTCACTATCACAAGAACAGCATGAAGGTAGCCACCTTCATGATTCAATTACCTCCCACAGGGTCCCTCCCATGACACTTGGTGATTATGGGAACTATAGTTCAGGATGAGATTTGGGTAGGGACACAGCCAAAAAAAATGAAATATTATTCAGCCAAAAAAGAATGATATCCTGTCATCTGTGGCAACATGGATGGAACTGGAGGCCATGATGTTCAGTGAAATAAGCCAAGCACAGAAAGACAAATATCACGTGTTCTCACTCGTATTCTGAAGCTTAAAAAGTGGATCTCACGGAGATAGAGAGTAGACTGGTGATTACCAGAGGCTGGAAAGTGGGAGGGGATGAAGGGGAAAAATAACATAAAGGTATTTATTAACACTGAACCATGCACCTAAAAATAATAAAGATGATAAATTATGTATGTATATTTAACCTCAATTAAAAAAAAAAAAGAAAGGCATTGAAAATGATCCTTGAAGATGGACCAGTTCAAAGTCATGTCAGAAAGGAGTAGCTGGCATCATGCCACACATAAAGCATTATATTGAGGATATAAAGGCAAGAAAAGCTGTGACCAATTTGAACCATGTGGGTGGATCCCATGGAAGCTGTGGTGGAGGAGATGGAATGACAAAATTATGAGAAAGAGAAGTTGAAGTGATACCTTACTGGCTGCTCCATTTTAGACAAATTTCCTTTCTCCAGGTCATTCACTCTTCTCCCCTTTAAATAATACAGCTCAGGCCTTGGACTGCTTCCATTTTCTAGTCACCCTCACATCCTTTTTGATCTTATCTACTGTTGCAGATTTAAATTCCATGTTTATTTAGATGACTCTGAAGTTTATGTCTCCAATGCGTACCCTGAATTCAAGACTTGTACATCCAATTGCCATCTATACCTAGAAGCCTAATAGGCATCACAAAATTAAGAATATTATCTCGGTCTATTTGGGATGCTATAACATAATACCACAAACCAGGTGACTTATAAAAAACAGAACTTGAGTTCTCACCGTTCTGGAGGCTGAGAAGTCCAAGATCAAGGCACACTCAGTGTCTGACAACTTCCTCTTGGACACTGCCTTCTCACTGTGTCCTCACATAGTGAAAGGGCCAAGGAGTCTCTCTGGGGCCTCTTTTATAAGGGCATCAGTCTTATTTATGACGGCTCTGGCCTTATGACCTAAATACCTCCCAAAGGCCCTACCTCTTAATGCCTACCATCACACTGAAAGTTAAGCTTTCAACACAGTCATTTGGGGAAGACACAAACATTCAGTCTATAGCAAGTACTAAAACTGAGTTCCTGGTATTCTCCGCCAGCCCACTTCTCCTCCACCCTTCCCCTTACAAGTTGATTTTCTTCCAGATGCTCAGACCAAAAATCTTAAGGTGCCTCTTGACTTCTCTCTTTCTCTCATATCAACAATTATTTTAAAAACCTGTTGCTCTACCATCAAAATATAACCAAAATTTGACCATTTCTCAATACCTTTGCTGCCACCACTCTGGACTGAGTCACATCATCTCTCACCTGGATTTCTTCAATATCTTCCTACCAGATCTCTTTGCTGCTTCTTTTACCCTCTGCACGCAGAATTCCCAACAAAGGAGTCAGAATGGTTCTGTTAAAATGCCAGGCAGATCACATCTTTCCTCAGCACAAAATACTAAACCAGTACCCATCCTGCTCATAGGAAAACCCAGATCCTTACAAGGACCATACAAGCTTTCCTTCACTTGGCTTCAACCAAGGGTGTCCTCTTTGTTTTCCCTGCAGCTCCCACCTCGAGGCCTTTGTGACTAGCATTCGCTCTTCTTGGAGGCTTTCCCTCTGGATACCCATGCAGCTCCCTCACTTTCTTACACCTTTTCTGACTTGTCACCTTCCCATTGAGGCCTACTCTAGCCCCCGTGTCTAGAAGGGCACCCTTCCCTGACTCCTACACATTCCCTTCGCTGACTCATTGTTCTTCTTAGACCTTATCACTGTCTGACACACACATTCTATATATTTATCTTGTTTATTCTCAGCTCCCTCTCTGATGTAAGCTCCAAATGTGCAAAGATGTTTGTAGATTTCATTAGCTTTTATATCTCCAGCATCTAAAACAGTATCTCCTAGGTAGTAAGAACTCAATAAATACTTTATAACTGAATTAATAAAGAAGAACTTTAAGTGGTTGCAGGCAATGAAAAAAACACTGAAGATGTTTGAATGGAACCTGAAAAAAGAGTAATGAGCAATAAATCCCTGCCAAAACCTTGACCTAAGGTATATGAAGGCAGAAATAGCATTTTGGGAACACTGTTGAAAAGCAAAATGTCATAAAAATTCCAATGCACATGTTCCTTTATGATAATTCAATCTGTTTATCTCTGACTTGATTTTATCAGATCAGCTTGGTGTTACGGAAGAAGTAAAGGAGACCAGGCGCCGTGGCTCACCCCTGTAATCCCAGCACTTCGGGAGGCCTAGGCGGGTGGCTCACAAGGTCATGTGTTCGAGACTAGCCTGGCCAACATAGTGAAACCCCACCTCTACTAAAAATACTAAAAGAATTAGCCAGGTGTGGTGGTGGGTGCCTGTAATCCCAGCTACCGTGGAGGCTGAGGCAGGAGAATTGCTTGAACCTGGGAGCTGGAGGTTGCTGTGAGCCGAGATTGTGCCACTGCACTCTAATTTGAGCAAGAGAGCAAGACTCTCTCTGGAAAAAAAAAAAAAAGAAGAAGAAGTAAAGGTATTGGAGTAAAATCTTCAATTTTCAAATTCTGATTCTGATTGTGAATGTTAGTTTCATCCATAAAATGGAAGTTGTAATTAAAATTCTTTTTTGTGGGTTATAATGATTAATAATTATTAGTAATATACATAAAATATACAGCAGGAAACAGGTATTCATAAAATCTTAATCCCTTTGCTTTAATAATTAGGAAAAACAGAGCATAGCTAGTCTTCTAAACTTATATGCCTTTGCATAGTTTATACACTGAAATTCTTGCTGTTATGGGTAGAAATTATCAACCAACATTTGACTAATATGCTCAGTAATAAAATGTGCCTGCTACACAATTCCTTGTTCTTTGTATCATTAATTTTTCTATGATACAGGCTTTCAAATTCCACACATATCTTCTAACTATTCCATCAACACCCAATGTCTTTCAGTACTCCCCACCAAAATAACTTTATTGAATTTAAAATGCATTAATATTTATTCTGTACTTTCTCTCATAAAAAAGCCTTGAAAATTAATTTATAAATTGATTTAAACCAAAAGAGGTTAGGATCACTATATCCCACTCCAAACTGCCCATGTAAGTTCTGCATTAGGCAAAGTAGAACTAACTAATCTAGTGGTTCTCAAATATTTTGGTCTCAAGATCCCTTCACATTTCTTAAAAATAGTTACTGAGGACTCTTAAAGAACTTTTGTGTATATATGTTCTACCTGTTAATATCTACCACATTAGAAATTAAACAGAAAAAAATTTTAACACAAGAATATATAAGGATACATGCTGTAAGAGCAATGACATTATCACACATCTTAAATCATCTAGAGAAACTCTGCTACATAATCATGATGGAATGAGAGTCACAAAGGTAAACAACAACTTTGCATTATTATGAAAATGGTTTTCACTTAGCAAACCCCATAAAAGTGTCTTAGGAACACCTAGGAGTTCCTGTACCACACTTTCAGAACCACTTGCCTAATCTTCACTTAGTAACAAATAACTCCAGTTCGGGCACAGTGGCTCACACCTGTAATCCAAGCACCTTGAAGACACCAAGGCAGGAGAATCACTTGAGGCCAGGAGTTCAAGACCAGCCTGGGAAACATAGCAAGACCTTGTCTTTACAAAAACAAACAAACAACAACAACAACAAATAACTCCCAAATTCCCAGTGACAGATAGGCATTGTCTATCTTATAGCTAGCCTATCTGGAATATATGGCTTTACCTCAAAAAGACAAGAGACAGATGGGAGAGACACCGAACTGGCTCCTAACTGCTTGGACTCAGAAGCATACGTTCACTTTTACTCACAGTTCATTTGCCACAAGCAGTCACTCGGCCCCAACCCACTGCAAAGGAGGCTGGCAGACTGGAAATCCACCATATTGACCTGCTTTAAAATGTATGACTAACCATCCTTCTCCAAGTACAGCACTGAGAATCAGAAGAGTTGTGTTCTGCTGAGCAGAACCTGGAGTCATGGTGTTCAGACAGGCAGTGACCAGCAGAGAAGTGGCAGACAGACTCAGGATAAAGTTCACTAAGAGCGTAAATACGTGATTGGATCCAGTTACAACATCCTTGCAATCAAAGACTTGTCTGATTTATATACCATAGTTTCTTTATCCACTCGTTGACTGATGGGCATTTAGGTTGGTTCCACATTTTTTCAATTGTGAATTGTGCTGCTATGAACATGAGTGAGCAAGTATCTTTTTCATATAATGACTTATTTTCCTTTGGGTAGATACCCAGTAGCGGGATTGTTGAATCAAATGGTAGTTCTACTTTAGTTCTTTAAGGAATCTCCACACTGTTCTCCATAGTGTTTGTACTAGTTTACATTCTCACCAGCAGTGTAGAGGTGTTTCCTTTTCAACACATCCATGCCAACATCTATTATTTTTTGATTTTTTGATTATGGCCGTTCTTGCAGGAGGAAGGTTGTATTGCATTGCGGTTTTGATTTGCATTTCCCTGATCGTTAGTGATGTTAATCATGTTTTCATATGTTTTTTGGCCATTTGTGTATCTTCTTTTGAGAATTGTCTATTCATGTAAGACTTGTCTGATTTAATGAGCACTTACTACATATGAGCCAGAGGCTGCATTTTTGGTCTCATTTAATCTTCCTGAAAACCTCATGTGTTACACACCATTATTAGCCAATTTCTAAGCTGGGAAATTGAGGCACAGAAAGGTTTAAATAACTTGTCCGGGTCTTATAGTCAGCACAGAGTGGGCTGGGATTCGAGTCCAGATCTTCTGGACTTGAGACTGTATTCTAATGGCTTGGCCTCACAGTGCTGCCTGCCTGAGGCATTCTTTCCTTGAGGAAATCCTTCATTATCATAAAGGTCTTTTCGAAGTTTCCTCAAGTTCACTTTATCCCCCAAACTGGGTGAGGAACATGTGACCCAACTATTAAAATCTAATACCATTAGTGTGAATTGGTGAATCAAAATATCTATAAAGGCTGTCTTTGTTAAATTTCATTAACTGTGTCTTAACTATCTCCTTTGAGAGTTCCAATGTAATGTAAAGGACATGAGGTACTGGGTTCTAGATCCATCTCTGCATGGGATGAGTCATATCACCTTTCTGTGTAGTCTTCCCCATTTTTATACATGAGGAGGCATAGGTGGTGCAGAGATATGGGAATCAGACAAACCGACTGATGCTAGGATCCCTGAAATGCTATGAACTGTTGCTGCAACCTTGGGCAAGGTATTTAACTTGGCCGTGCTTCAGTTTCTTTATCTGTAAAATGGAAACAGTGATGTGATACTTTAAATATTACAGTGAAAAGAGAAGTATATGAAAAGCACCCTGCCAGGCACAGTGGCTCACACCTGTAATCCCAGCAGTTTAGGAGGCCGAGGTGGGCAGATCACGAGGTCAGGAGTTCAAGACCAGCCTGGTAAATATGGTGAAAACCCCGTCTCTCTAAAAATGCAAAAATTAGCCAGATGTGGTAACATGCGCCTGTAATCCCAGCTACTTGGGAGACTGGGGCAGGAGAATCGCTTGAACCAGGAGGCAGAGGTTGCAGTGAGCTGAGATTGTGCCACTGTACTCCAGCCTGGGCAACACAGCAAGACTTCATTTCAAAAAAAAAAAGAAAAGCGCCGTCTTTGAAGGTCCATACACCAGGTACATGTCATCCAACACTTCCATTCAACCCTTCTACCAAAAAGACCCCCAAGATCTGTACTAAGACAAAAACTGTGATGCTGTTTAAGTTTTTTAATCAAATGAATGCATCTACAGTCCCTCACCAGAGCACTTACTTTTGTAAATATAAGAAAAACTCATTTATATACAGCTGTTGTATAACATTAATGCCTCATTTTATATAAGGTTTTATTCTTTTATACTTTTCAAACACATTGAAACACATATCAAGGCAGTTTTGTTCTTAGATGAAACGCATAAAATTTAGTCTGGCAGAGTTTCATTTCGATTTGCTCAGGTTGTCTGCTTCCTTCATTTACAAAGCAGGTGTGGGGTCTACAGACTATAGTACAGTGTTTAAAAGGACAGAATGCCAAGAATTGGTGCAAACATTTTGTAAAGCTTTTCAACAATATGTATCAAAAGCCTTAAATTACTACAGAAAGTTAACCTCGAGTAAAGAAAATATGAAATTATAAATATGCAAAAGGCTTTATATACCAAGATGTCCAACACGGGATTATTTAAATTAGTTAAAACATTGGCGGAATCTAAATCATCCAAAATTGGAAACTAGATATGTAAATTAGGATAAATTCCAATTATGTTATTTTATGGTATATATGAAAACTCATAATGATATGGTATATAATTTGGAAACACATTCCGCTAAAAATAAGAGAAAAGTCTGATCAATAGTGGATTGAACAAGGAAAGGTTTGTTCCTCTTGCCTAATAAGAGGTCAGGGGATGGGTGGTTGATGCTTTTTTTGTGCAGCTGCTCTGTGATAACATCAGAACAAGGGCTCTTTTGGATGATTCATGCTGTCCCTGACAACTCTGTATGTTCATTGCCTCATGGTAACAAGATGATTGCTGTGGCTTCCAGTATTACATCTTTCTCAGGACAGGGAGAAGGGGAAATGGCATTATCAGAGATGTCTCCTCTTGCACCTATCTCTTTCATCAGGAAGTGAAATACCTTTCCAAGGCATCCCCCATCAGACTTCCCTTTGCGTCCCATGGTCCAGAGCTGCTTCCATGGACACCACTAGCTTTCACAGAGGTTGAGCAGTGAATTCAGCTTTCTACTTCTAGGGCAGAGGCAGTAAAGGCAGAAAGCAGTAGTATGCAAGGGAGAGACTGAGTCAGGGGGAAGAGAGGAAACAGAACGTGAAAGAGCACAGAGCAGCTATCCTGAAAGGTGGCAGCGTGCTGTGGAGGACAGCTTTACGGTCTTGTCCCAGCAGCACGGTCTGTGTTTGCTTCCTCCCAGGGTTGGGTGCGGGAGGTCAGGCTGCCTCTGGGAATGAAGGCTGAGCCCTGAAGCTGATGGAAGGATGCTTTTGGTGCCAAGAAAGCTCTTAATTTTTACAACACTTTCAGTTCTGTATTTCACTGTGTTGAAGCTCTCCAATTTGTGATATATCCTGGAATGGGATATGGTACAGCATGGCATGTAGGACTAGGATTAGAGTCTGACAGATTTGGTATTAAATCCTATCTCAGCCACTTACCTGCTGTATGACCCTGGGCTAGGTGTGTAACTTCCCTCATCTTTGATTTCCTCATCTCCAAAATGGAAAGATGTCAGTGACAACAACAACAATTTTTATTATTGTATTAGTAGCAGTAGTAGCAGGATATTAAAAATTACCTGACTCTTCTGTTCTCAGAATAAATACGATCAAGAATGCAAAGCACATACATAGCTACATATTACAAGTCAGTTGGTCTTATTTGAAACAGGTATGAATGCATCAGATATCAGAGAAAAGTAAAACAACAGTCTAGGAAGAAAAATAATATTGACAAATAATACAAATATTAGGAAATAATGAACTCTGTTGAGATATATTGTGTGTCAGGAAGTGCTTGATTGGTGTTACCTTACTGAATTCCCACAATTGATGTGGTGGGACATTAGGGAGGATCAGTTAGGTTACGCTTCAGTAACAAAAAACTCCAGTGGCTTACAAATTTCTCACTCATGCAAAGTTACTCTCTAGGTCTGAGCCTTTTGCAGCAGCACTCCAAGCTGCTTTGATCAGCTAGCATCCCCTTATCAGCACATCCAACCATAACCACCGAGGCAGGGGGTATTAACCACGTTTCTAGCTCTGACAACTTGATGTTTTTTAACAACTGCCCTACATACATATGCTGGAGATGCCTTGTGCTAGACAACCCGGTAATATGCCTCAGCCACCTTGCCTAGGCCTCCTGCTTCCCTCATCACCCTGTCCCCAGTCTTAGTCCATTAGAGCTGCTACAACAAAATACCACAAATGGGGTGGCTTATCAACATCAGAAATTCATGTCTCACCATGCTGGAAGATGAAAATCCAAGATTAGGGTACCAGCATAATCAGGTTCTGGTCAGAGATTGCTTCCTGGTTTACAGATGGCTGTCTTCTTGCTGTGACCTCACACGGCAGAAGGAACTGAAGGGTCTCTCTAGGGCCTTTCTTTAAAAGGACATGAATCCATTCATAAAGGCTCGACCCTCATGACTGAATCACCCCCGAAACCTTCCCTCATAATACCATCACTCTAGGCGTTAGGATATCAACATATGAATTTGAGGGGGCCACAAACATTCAGACCATTGCACCCTCCCACCACTCTCCTCTGGAGTCCTCCTTCTCCCTTGGGGGGTGGGTTCAAATACAAACCCATCAATCCAGAGTCCACACCCTAAAGCACTTCTTTTATCAGGCGTCCACTCTGGGCCACTGCAGACTTATCCTAATCACCCAGGGCCAGATACCAGACAGCTAGGGACAACCCCTGTGCCCCAGAGCCTGCCAAAATCATTCAAATAGCTAAGCCTAACCCTGCCTCCCCTTTCCTTCCCACCCAGTTCCTTCCCTCCCTGTGCCTCGGGACCCACCCCAGTGCTTCCCATGTGCCCCCTGTGGCATGGGGTTCCCCTCCTCCTGGGACCTGGGAGTAATAAGCTATCTTTTCTATGGCAATTGTTTCCTGACCCACTGGCCTTAGCACACCTGAAATCATCTATTTATACACTATATTTTGAAAACACAGGGGAAGAAAGAAAAAACCATGGAGAATCAGCCTTCATATGCTTCCACCTAAACCCACAAGCGCATGCTCGTCTGCACTGGAAGGAAAAGTTCAGACTTCCCTGTGTGTACGCAGAAACCCAGAGAAGGGGAAATCTGGGTTCTCTACCACTGGTGGAGTCATAAAAAGTGAAGTGGTATGCAATGGTAGGGGGAGGTGGCCATGGGTGTACGTCTGACGCAGGGCCCATAGAAGCCCACATTTGATCCAGCGGGCAAGCTGGCCCTGCAGTGGTCACTTAGTCATTTTATTAGCTTCACCAAAGTTTACCTGGGTCCCAAGAAAGCCCACCAAATCCATGAATTCTCTGTGACCTACTTTAACACATTTCATCAAACTTTTAAAAATAAAAATTTTGAGCTGCCTTTCCCTTTTCAAATTCCTAGGAACCTAATAGTCTTCCATAAGGTTTAAAAACTAATTTCTAGCTGGCCTGCACTACCTCTGTTCTCTGCTTTTGTGTTCTGCAGTGATTTTCCCACCCTAGATACTCTGAAACGCACCGCTTCTCCGCGCCGCCTTTCCTTATTGACTATTATTACCTTAAGTATTCTTTTTGCTATTACCCTTTGTCACCAAGCCTGGCTCATAAGACAGGCCAAGCCTTCCTTCCTTTCTCTGTAATTTCACATTTGCTCTTTTCCCCTATTAAGAAGCCAGTCCACCTTTTCCCTTTGTCATCACTTTTTTTTTTCTTTCTGACATACTTTCAAAATGTTATTTTTCTCTCCTGTGAGTTTTTCCTTTTTACTAATAGCGTCTATTTTATGGACCCACCTTTACCAAGTTTATCCTTCCCTGTCTTGCTTCCTTCTCTGCCACAGTAATTTCTCATGAATATCTTTTCTGTTACCCATTTTTCATTTTTATATCTTTTAAAGCATCACCCCTGTCTCCACTTATATTTCTATAAGAAATTATGATAGCATTAAGTCATTAAAATCTGTATCACTTAGCTGTGTCATTTTACTGCCACCCTGCCAGAGACCTTCCAAAATCACAATATAACAGAAAATTACTCTCATGCATACAGTGAAAAAAGCAGGAGGAAAGTGACAAGAAGAGAAACCGGAGACTGACCGTAAAACTCAATTCCGGAGGGCCTGCACAAAGCAAACAGAAGAATGGAACTGTCAGTCAGTGAATTCCTTTAACAGGCATAGACAGTCAAGCCAAATTATTCTGTATAAAAAGTGGAAGGGAAAAAGAGAGGAAAAGGAAGGGAGAGCAGACACTTTTCCACTTTCCATTCCTTTTCCCTTCTGACACTTTTTTCTTTTGAGATTATTTTCCTGACTGTATCCCCAGAATTATTCTTGTTTTTAAGGAATATTTACGGTGTGCTGGGCACAAATGAGACATAATATCCACTTGCATGGACCCTGGAGACGCCAGCTAAGGTCTTGGCTCCAGCTCCTAGAGGTCATATATGCAGTGAGGTTCAGAATTATATTCAACTGAAATTTCCAAAAATGATTTTTTTACTAGGAAAGCTGTCAGACTGATAGGAGAACTGTGTCTGTCAGTGGCCTCCAGGTGCTTCACTTTGCAGAAAACCAGGAGTCTGGGTTGGTGGGATGGGCCATATGGTTTCCTGGTCCATCAGGCTCTTCCCACAGCCTAGCCCAGGCCAACCACTGGACAAAACCTCACAGTGCTCCTTCAACAGGGGAAGGAGGATTGTTCAACTCACATCTGTGGGGTTTCCAGAGCAGTTTTTGAGAAAGTGATGGGAGGAAAATAGAGAGGCTTGCAGAGTAGCACCTGCAGTCTATGTAAAATACGCTAAGAAAGGAAGCAGTGGAGGAAGATGACTTTAGCCGTGGTCATTTCCTTGAAAGACTAAAACTGGATTCAAAATATGCATTATTATGTCTAGCTTCTAGATTGTGTTTCCTGGCACAAAATATACAAAGATTTGATTACCTGGAGTTCTAGAATGTATCTAGGTTACATTTAAATTCTTTGTGACCTTAAGCAAGTCATTCATCTCCCTTAGAAATGGTTTTCTCATCTAGAGAAATAGATAGTGAGATGACATGTGAGGACTCCTGAAAAGTAATTATTTTATTCATAGATGGTGAAGGGGAACTAGCGGCTGATATCTTTGGGTAGGGCTGATATAGTCAACTCACTGGCCGCCCTCCATTGAGATTGTCTGGTGCTCTTACTGTACAGGGTGTTAAATATTTTTAATATCATCCCTGCCTCTGATTATTGCATGTAGCTCCCTGAGCAGGGTGAACTATCCAGGTAATCACATAGCTAACTGTGTCTAACCTTAGAGACAAGGATTATGTCAGGGAAAACTGTTTCAGTAAAACCTCTTACATAATTGTCATAGTAGGGCTGATTTCTGGCTGGAAGTGCAACATAAAAGATCATAGAATTTATTATTAGTGCGTATCATCTCTGCAAGTCACTCGGATTTCAGAATTAAAGCAAGACAGCCCACAGAACAGGAATTTGTTTGGAATGAATAGATGGAGTTCAGTCCAAAGCTAAGGGATATGCTCTCCAGAGGATGGAGTCTCGAGCCCTCTACTCTGACATCTTGGCAGTGGAAGAATTGAATTATGTACTAAATTAGAGCCCCTTGTATGACTCATGGAATATGATGATAGGTTCATAGATAGAGCTCACATAAAAGTTACCATGTGCCCTGAGCAACCAAAACATCCTGAGTAAAAGTCAACAACCAGCTAAACAATGTTGTGAATTTTAGCCTTTCTCACAAGAGGACAGATATGATTTTTTATCCCTCCCCTGAGGCCACCCAGAGCAGAAAATTTACCTGCCAGGGCCTTTCCCTGACTTGGCCTTTAACTCTGGTGCTATCAAGGTTTGCTTTGTGAAGAAATTGCTTAGAAGGTTCATGAGCCATGCTACTCAGGCTGAATAGCCACTATAGAGAAAAGAGGTAGGTTTTGCCCTAAACGGAGGAAAACATCTTGCTTTCAAGTTGACATTAAACTGCAAATTGTCCTGAGAAGCTTGAAGGCAGGTGCTTCTAGATACCCACTGGCATGCTAAGTGGCCAGCAGAGAACTCCTCTAAGATACAGTTAACTCCTCCAAGCCCAGAATGATCTTGATCTTGACTGGATGAAGGAGCGTTTTGCAGCCCTGACATAGAATTGTGCCTTCCATATATCCTTCTATTCTCACACCCAACCCAGTGAAGGGATTTCAGGAGCCAAGAAACAAACCTCCCTTAAAATGTCTAACTCAAGTTGGTGTTACTGTTATCTGCCTATATGAGCACAAAAAGCTACAGATACAAAAATCCCCATGGAATGGTATTTTAGAAACAGAGATTTGAGCACAATTGTTAAAAATTAGATCAATCGAATTGCCTTAGCTAACGGCCACAAAGGACCTGGTCAAATCAACTATTTTTTTATTTGTTAGATAATCCATTCGTTCGTTAGGCAAGTACTTATTGAGCACCTGCTATATCCCAGATACTCACTAAGTCCTTGGGATATGTCAATGAATATAACACACAACAAACATAACAATAAACACAACAAACATTACATTTTGTAGTACGGTAAAAAGTATTGAGGGCTGTGGAAGAAAGAAAAAGTAAAGCAAGATAAGATTAGGAGGGCAGACTGCAATATTGAATAGTGTTAAATTGAGAAGGTTAAATTGTGAATAGGAAAGTAGGGGAGATTGTTGTTTAAATTCGGCCTGAGACTCGTGGTTCCAGCATGAGATAGCCCTTTGCAGTGGACAATGTTTGTTCTCCCAGTATCTGTCTGTTCTTCTCTTGGTAATATCTCCAGATTTTACATTGATGTCCATCTTTCTGCCATTTAGTCCATGTGCTTTGGAGGAGACTAAAGAAGTTGAACCTATGACTCAGGCCCAAAGCCAATCAGCAGTACCCCATGTCCTGCTCAGTTATGGATTCATGATGTGCCCTTGGCATAATCAGAACAGTGGGGCTGAAGACGCCATTTGGTAGAAATTTCTTAGATAGATCATCCTCATTTTCTTGCTTTTGTGTGGCAGGCTGAAACAGTCTTGGTAACTGGTTCAGGCATTTTGCAACAGTGCAGAAGCCGGCCTAAACACTATGTCAGTTCTAAGCGGCCAAAGTTTAGAAAATTCTAGAGGAACAGACCCAGATCCTGGATCAAACTATGCCTCTGCTTTGGACCCTTGGTTGCATAAGCCAATGAATCCACCTTTTCCTATAGACCACAAGAAGTTTTTTGTTACTTGAAACCAAAGCATCTTCGCTAATGAAGCAAACAAAAGGAGACTGTGGACCAGAGGCTCACTTTGTGACTCCTTGGTCATGTGAAACATTTTATTCCAGCAATCCCACCCTAAAGTTAACCTCCCTTTATTAAAGATGCAATGTATAGACTGGATCAACATTTTTTGTGAGTCACAGAGAAACAAGTTCTTAAATCAGTAAAAGAGATACTTTCAGAATACTAAAAATAGTAGAACATATTGAATTAGAAATGAAAGGTACAGATGTTAAGGCAGGCTCAGGAGGATCAATTCTAAGGTAATTTAGGGGAAGGAAATGACAGACTTTCAACCTCCAGCATAGTAAATTATTTCTTGATTCCATCGTAATGAAAATATTGCACATTCTCTCTTCTCTCCTGCAATATCGTCAATGGATTTTTTGTCCTCTTTTTCTGCTTTTACTTTTTGCATAGATTTGGTATTTTTGTTTTTAATAAAAGTGGAGGTGTTTCTGAGAATTTCTATTGCAACAGCAGGGCTTGAACTTCAGGTCAGCTGAAAGGAAGAGTGTGTGCTGTTTCCATGGAAACCATAGCCGTATAATGTCAGGTACTAAGAGACATCAAGAATGAAGGGATAAAATCCCTGCATCATTTTAATAAACACATCCTACTTATCGTTATTTAACCACAGTTTGCGTACATATGTTCTACCCCTTAATAGCCACTCTTCATAAATTTCTTTTGACCACATCTAACCTTTCTAAGTTGGTCCTGATTATGCTCCTGAGTAAATAAAGATGAAAAGAATGCCCTTCATTAAAGTATTACAAATGCCTTATTATTCTGGGAACTCATTTGACATATATATGTTTTAATTAGAAAGTAATATGATGGGGACTCACTAATAAGGGTTAACTTAAAACCCACAGACACGGACAGATAAATTAAGAATCAGGGCTTACCTTTTGTCCTTAGTTTCTCCTCTTATACAACAGGCCTCATTCTGAGTTATCTGTGGGAGAAAAATAAATAAATAAATAGATAGTGTTTACCTTAACCCCCTCCTCTACTGATGCTTCTCCCCCGCAGTGTATTGCAGAAGGATCATATCTGTGGGAACAAGAAAACTACCTTCAGACCTCCCAGTCTCCCAGGTAGCAAGGGGATGTAGTCAAGTGCTTTTCAATTCCCTCTGAGGGAATTCAGTGAGAAGGTTTCACAGAGGCAACTTGGGAAGTAAATGCCTGTAAACACTTCCCTGTACCATCCTTATCTTCACTGTCCCTACTTCCCCTCAACCCAGGAATCCTTTGTCAGCTGTTTCTTTCTGATCTTTCCTCCACACATCTATCAGTAATTGAGAGCAAAGGATGAGAGAAGGGAGGAAGGAAAGGAGGTAGAAAGAGGAAGAGGAAGAAAGAAAGAAAAGAAAGAGGAAGGAAGTCCTGATAGCACCAAAAACCACCAGAAAGATTTTTCTACTCAATCAAAGACCTTAAAAGAAATATTGCTTGGGAAGAATGATTCGTGTGCAGTGCTGTGCAAAATCTCTTTATCTCCTAAATTTGGTGTAGGGGAAATTGTGCCAAATTCCAAATGAACTGAAATAATACTCTCTTAGGGCCAGTGGGTAGAACTCAGAGCAAAGCCTCTCTGTGCTGTAACCTAAGAAATTATAAACAGTATAGGCAAGAGAAGTCTTTTCTCCCTTCAGCAACCTGTAATTGAAATAGAAGGTGGTAGAGCTTGCTAATGTCAGCAGAGTCACAGAGCCCAGGACTAACCGCCATGACCAGAGGGCCAGTGGCCTTGTGAGCCACAGGATAAGGGGGCTGGTGTGCCAGAAAGGAGCAGAGAGGAGGGGAAGCTTCACGGTAGAAAGCGGGACAGTCACAGGCACTCAGTCCTCCTGGGAACTCCCAGGGTTACCTGCTCCAGAAAAACGGTGCATGGAGCTGAGGGCCAACAAGTCCACGACTGAGCAACAAGAGCTAGGGCCTTAGACTTGGATCTCCCTTTCTGAAGCATTTCCCTCCTGAGGTAACCCATCAGAAACAGCAGGCCCATCACTAAATCATCACTAAATCCAAGAAACCTAGACTGAGAAGCACAATCCCACCCACAGGAGGTAACAGTTAAGATGCTAGCAGGAGAATTTCTTTCCCGATCAGTCAGCACACACACACACACATGCATGCACACACACATGCACGCACACACATGCGCACACATGCACAACGCACACACACATGCGTGCACACACATGCATGCACGTGCACACATGCACACACACGCACACACATGCACACGCACACATGCACACATGCACATGCACACAGGCACGCACACACACAAGTGCACACAAGCACATGCATGCGCACACACACACACACACACACACATGCACAGCATTCATTTGAAACTTACTTGCCCTAGATTTTAGATTTCTATATGACATAAAAATACCCAAACAGCAAAGGTCTACCTACAGCAAAATCCCTAAAGATGACCCAAAATAGTCATCTTCATCACAGTCATAATCATCACAATCTTCTGAAATAGTCTCACTACTCTTAAAAGAAACACTGAGCTTACATTTAGTGTAATCATTAGATTCTGGGTACAATTTTCATATGCAGATGCTAAACATTCCTTTGAGTTTACGATGCTCCTATATCTTGAGCTTATCATGCTCTTGCATCTTGACATCATTTACTGCCAATCAATTCAGACATCAATAATCTAGTCGTTTCGTTTTCAATAATGGCTAATAGTTTACAATATGCAAATGACCTTCAGATGAGCTTTCCTTTCTATCCCACAGGGAGATTATTTCTAGAAAGCCAAAAATGTGACTACAGAGAATGTGGTCACCACTCCTGGAGAAAGAGAAAAGATAGTATTCCAGGAGGGATAGAGCCAGCTAGTTAATTGTAATAACACATTTTTAAACACCAAGACTTCATTAGAGTTTGAGCACTCTGATTTATCATATTCCCAAATCTGATCTGCCTCAGACAAAAAAGCATGGATTCAAGTACAGACTTTACTAGCTCAATGAGGGTTCTGTGGAAGAAAAGGTTTCAATCTCATTGACTGCAATTCCAGAAAACCTTAAATAAATATTTTACATGAAGCCAGTTGGGAGAGGTCTCCTGGTCCCCACTGAGAATAACATGAGTAGGCGAAAATACAGTCTGTATCATGGCTTACAGATAATTCATGGAATTTTATCTTGAAGATAATTTAGAGAGCATCTAGTCCAAGTGTGGCCTAATCTTGCTTAGGGACACATTAAGATTTGGCATCTAAATTTTAAAATGAATAAATGAAACCATTTGAATAGGCTTGCTGAGACATGCACTATAAGGTTTGCTACAGGACTTTAAAGTCTAGCTCTACCCACATCACTCATTTATTTTATTACCTGTCCAGCCTTTGAAATTATGCACTGAGCTCCTGAGAAAACCAGAAAATTGAGACCTGGAACTGTTAAGTAACTTGCTCAAGATTACAGAGTGATAGAATTAATGAAGATATGTTTGTGGGCATAAGGATGGAGATGGATGAAAATAGGACTCTATCCAAATTATCTTAGTCCATGAGCCAGATAGATTTGAGGATGAGAGGTCACAGACTAAGGGAAGAAGCACATCTCTCTCTCTCTCTCTCTCTCTCTCACTCTAACTCTCTACCATTCCCTCTCAAGCTTCCACAAGCTGATTTACGCCAAAATCCTAAAGTTAATGCAAAACCAAACCAGTCTGTCACACCCAGAGTTTAGTAGAAATTCTGTTAGTGATGCGAGAGTTCTCTTTCATTTTATTTTCTCTAAAGCAGTATTTTTCCATTGCAAACATGTTTCTTTAGTTCTGGACTGTTCTGTCATGCTGAGGTCAATGAAGGCATAACATAAAAACCTTCTTTTTAGCCATGGTCACTATATTTGGTTTTACAAATTAGCTTTTTCCCAAAATAGGAAATATTCTGAATCATAGATTATATTATAGATTTCCAACTAAAGATGAAAATACAGATCTAAAAGAAATTTTATTGTAAGCACAACCTTAATGGAATTTGCACTCTGATCTCTAAAACATAAATCCAAAATTTGGCCTATTGGACTATGCCATTATTTCTTATTCTTCATAGACTTGTCTACAAACTGAAATCAGCTCTCCAATTGCTCTCTCAGGAGGTTCTCCAGGGTCAACAAAACCTGATATTACAAATAAAAAATTAATTTCAGAAATCAAAGAAGAAGTATTGCTGGGGCCAGGACAGAGGCTTCCTTTGGCAGTCAGGTTTCTACGCAGGACAAATGCCATGCAAAGCAGCCTCTCTGTACTGTTCATCTAGTGTGTGCTGTGTGTGTGTGTGTGTGTGTGTGTGTGTGTGTGTGTGTGT
>CAUYLG010005260.1:0-39131 GCA_963573385.1 Cacajao melanocephalus | reverse complement strand
TAGCTGAGATTACAGGAACGTACCACCATGCCTGGCTAATTTTTGTATTTTAGTAGAGACGGGGTTTCACCATGTTGGCCAGGCTGGTCTCCAACTCCTGATCTCATGATCCGCCCACCTCGGCCTCCCAAAGTGCTGGGTTTATAGGCATGAGCCACTGCACCCTGCCCATAGCCTACTATTTTTTTTTTTTTTTTTGAGATGGAGTCTTGCTCTTTCACCAGGCTGACGTGCAGTGGCACGATCTCAGCTTACTGCAACCTCCACCTCCTGGGTTCAAGTGATGTTTCTGCCTTAGGCTCCCAAGTAGCTGGGATTACAGGTGTCCATCACCACACCCGGCTAATTTTTGTATTTTTAGTAGAGATGGATTTTTGCTGTGTTGGCCAGGCTGGTCTTAAACTCCTCGTTCTGCCCACCTCAGTCTCCCAAAGTGCTGGGATTACAGGTGTGAGCCGCCCCTCCAACACCAGCCTAAAGGCAATATCCTTTTTCCACTGGATGCTTTAAAAAGTTTTGTCTTGCTGGATGCGGTGGCTCACGCCTGTAATCCCAGCACTTTGGGAGGCCGAGGTGGGCGGATCATGAGATCAGGAGTTCGAGACCAGCCTGATCGACATGGTGAAACCCCATCTCTACTAAAAATACAAAAATTAGCCAGATGTGGTGCCGCACACCTGTAATCCCAGCTACTCAGGAGGCTGAGGCAGGAGAATCGCTTGAACCTGGGAGGCAGAGGTTGCCATGAGCTAAGATCGTGCCATTGCACTCCAACCTGGGCGACAGAGGGAGACTCCTTCTCAAAAAAAAAAAAAAAGTTTTGTCTGTCTTTGAGCAGTTTTACACTGATGCATTTAAGTGGCTCTTCATTCTATGACTTGATTCTTTTTTGTCCATTTTAGAAAACTCTCAGCTTTATCACTTCACGTCTTCCTCATCCTCTCTCTTTTCCCCTTATGACTCCAATTTCACATGACTTATACCTTGTTAAAGTATCCCCCATGTCTCTTAATCCATTTCCTGCGTGTTGTATCTATTTTTTTCTTTGTACTTTAATTTGTATATTTTATATCAAACTATCTGCGAATTATCCAGACATGGTGGTGGACGCCTGTAATCTCAGATACTCGGGAGACTGAGGCAGGAGAATTGCTTGAACCCAGGAGGCAGAGGTTGCAGTGAGCCAAGATCGTGCCATTGTACTACAGCCTGGGCAACAGAGTGAGATTCTGTCTCTCAAAAAAAAAGAAAAAGATCTCCCAATTTACTAATTTTCTTTTTATGTTTGCGTCTAGTCTGCTGTTCAAATTGAATTCCTAATTCTATCTTTTTTTTTTTTTTGAGACAGAGTCTCTCTCTGTTGCCCAGGCTGGATTACAGTGGCGTGATCTCGACTCACTGCAGCCTCCACCTCCCAGGTTCAAGTGATTCTCAGGGCGGGTGGGCAGAAAAAAAAAAGTTAAATAAATAAATAAAAATAAAAAGTAAAAAGTTATTCTCATGCCTCAGCCTCCTGGGTAACTGGGATTACCACCATGCCTAACTCATTTTTGTATTTTTAGTAGAGATGGGGTTCTGCCATGTTGGCCAGGCTGGTCTTGACCTCCTGGCCGCATATGATTCACCTGCCTCTGCCACCCAAAGTGCTGGGATTATAGGCGTGAGTCACCACTCTCAGCGTCCATTTTTTATAGTTGCCCATTTTCTGAAGAAATTCTTTTTTTTTTTTTTGAGGCAGAGTCTTGCTCTGTTGCCAGGCTAGAGTGCAGTGGCACGATCTCGGATCACTGCAACCTCCGCCTCCCGGGTTCAAGCAATTCCCCTGCCTCAGCCTCCCGAGTAGCTGGGACTACAGGCACGTGCCACCACGTGCAGCTAATTTTTTGTATTTTAGTGGAGATGGGGTTTCACCGTGTTGGCCAGGATGGTCTCGATCTCCTGACCTCGTGATCCGCCTGCCTTGGCTTCCCAAAGTGCTGGGATTACAGGCGTGAGCCACCACGCCCGGCCTGATGAAATTCTTAATTGTTTTTTTTTTATATCCTTGAATATAGATATAAAGTATTTATTTTACAGTACGTGGTCTGATAGTTTCATAATCTGGAGACCCTGTGGGACTTTTTTTTAAAGTTGCCTATGCTTTCTCTTGAGTTTTGTTCCTGCTCTTATTTCCTTATTGGCTTGGTTGTTTTTAATTTAGCACTGGAGGGTGTGTCTAAAAATTGTTAGAAATATATATATGTATTTTTTTGAGACAGAGTTTTGCTCTTGTTGCCCAGGTTGGAGTGCAATGGTGTGATCTCAGCTGATCTCAGCCGGCAGGCGAATCATGAGATCAAGAGATTGAGACCATGGTGAAACCCCATCTCTACTAAAAATACAAAAGTTAGCTTTCGCCTCCCAGGTTCAAGCGATTCTCTTGCCTCAACCTCCTGAGTAGCTGGGATTACAGGCATACGCCATCATGCCCAGCTAATTTTGTATTTTTAGTAAAGATGGGATTTCTCCCTGTTGGTCAGGCTGGTCTCGAACTCCCGACCTCAGGTGATCTGCCCACCTTGGCCTCCCAAAGTGCTGGGATTACAGGCATGAGCCACTGTGCCCGGCCAGAAATAATTTTTAAAAATAATTTAGAGGCCCGGCACAATGGCTCACGCCTGTAATCCCATCACTTTGGGAGGCTAAGGCAGACAGATTGCTTGAGCCTAGGAGTTCAAGATTAGCCTGGGCAACATGGTGAAACTGTGTGTCTACAAAAAATAAAAAATTAGCTGGGTGTGGTGATGTGTGCCTGTAGTCCCAGCTATTTGGGAGGCTGAGGTGGGAGGATTGCTTGAGCTCAGGAGATCAAGGCTGCAGTGAGTCATGATCGTGCCACTGCACTCCAGCCTGGGCAACAGAGTGAAATGCTGTCTCAAAAAATAAAATTAAATAAATAAATTAATTAAATAATTTGAAGCCTAGGAGTCAAATTCTGGGATCTCCTTTATGCAATCTGAGCGATTAAGATGATTTGAAGCTGGACCCGGTGCTCCTGAGGGCTGTATTTCTGGTTGACTGTCACTTCTAGAGTAAGAAACCTGCACCCCACGTGTGGGCATTATGGCATTCCCTCTCTTGGCCACATGAGAAGGTCAACAGCACTGCTCTAGACCAGGTGTGGTGGCTCATGCCTATAGTCCCAGCTACCTGGGAGTCTGAGGCAGGAGGATGGCTTCAGGCCAGGGAATTGAGACCAGCATGAGCAATGTGTTAGACTGGTACAAAAGTAATTGCGTTGTTTTCTTTTTCTTTTTGATTTTTGAAACGGAGTCTCTCTCTGTCACCCAGGCTAGAGTGCAGTGGCACAATCTCAGCTCACTGCAACCTCTGCCTCCTGGGGTCAAGTGATTCTCCTGCCTCAGCCTCCCAAGTAGCTGAGATTACAGGTGCGTGCCACCACACCCGGCTAATTTTTTTGTATTTTTAGTAGAGACAGGGTTTTACCGTGTTAGTTACGATGGTCTTGGTCTCCTGACCTCGTGATCTACCTGCCTTGGCCTCCCAAAGTGCTGGGATTACAGGTGTGAGCCACCATGCACGGCCGTAATTGCGGTTTTTGCCATTAAAAGTAATGGTGAACCCTGTCTCAGCAAAATAAAAAGCGAAAGGCTGGGCAAGGTGGCTCACGCCTGTAATTCCAGCACTTTGGGAGGCCGAGGCGGCAGATCACAAGGTCAAGAGATCGAGGCCATGGTGAAACCCCTTCTCTACTAAAAAATACGAAAATTAGCTGGGCGTGGTGGCACATGCCTGTAGTCCCAGCTACTCGGGAGGCTGAAGCAGGAGAATTGATTGAACCTGGAGGCAGAGGTTGCAGTGAGCCAAGATCGTGCCACTGCACTGCAGCCTGGCACCTGGCGACACAGAAAGACTCTGTCTCAAAAAAATAAAAATACATAAAAATTAAAATAAAAAGCTAAAAAAAAAGAGAGAAAAAAAAGAAGCAGTGTTCTGTCTGTTAGCCTCCTCTTCCAGGCTTGGCCGTCGCCTTGAGGGGAATGCCAGCCTTGCTTCTCTGCAGCCCTGTGCTTGTCTGCCTCCTATGCTGTTAAGCACACGTTTTCTATTTGCTGGGCTTTTCTAGTTCTCTGTGTGAAGTGTGGTCTGAATTACAGTCTCCCATTACCGTGAAGTCTGATTTACATTTAACAGATTATTTTGTTAAAATGTAAGGGAGCAAGGCAGACACTGGGGCCTGGGTAGGAGGCCATTGCCATAACCCAGGTGAGAGAGGTTGGTGGCTTGGACCGAGGTGGTGGAGATGGAGGTATAAACTCCATCTGGAGTCACTGGTGGGTTGGATGTGGGGAAGGAAGAAAGTGACCAATCCAGGATGGCTCCAGAGTATAGACACTGAGCAAAAAGGGTGAGTGATTGTGTCAATTTCTAAGTCAGTAAGGACTAGGAGAGGAGCCATTTTGTGGGGCGGGTTGGAAGGAAAATCAAAAGTGCAGTTTAGATCACGGTGTGTTTGAAATGTATCTTAGACACCCTGAGCAGGTATCTTGTGCATAGCTGAGGATAAGCATCTGGAGTATAGGGAGAGGATTGGCTGGAGATAAAGCTGGGGAGTTATTGGCATACAGGTTGCATCTCGTGCCATGAGCCTGGATGGGCTCACCCAGGGAGAAGATATAGATGCAGAAGGACCAAGAACCAAACCCAGGGCCCCACAAATCATGGGACCAGGGAGGTGGGAGGAAAACCAAAGCCTGGCAGGGTTGGGGAGGTGGGTGCAGGGACCCAGGTCTGTGCTCTCTTTGGACCATTGTCCCCATTTTGCCCTGGAAGCCAAGACAATTGACTAGGCTGGAAGCAGGCAAGTTGGGAAAGGGCGCACTCCATTTAGTTAGGAGGTGAAGACTTTGTCTGGGATGGGAATTTGAAGTGTTTTTTTCTCCCAGTTTGTCATTTGGCTTTGTTTATGGTGCTTTATTCTTATTAAAAATTAGTGTTTATGGCTGACTTGTTTATTTCCTGCTTCTGGCTTTGTGCTGTCTTTCTCATTCCAAGATGACGTGTGTCCCTGCAGAGCCCATGTGTGCTACATGTGGGCCCAGGGAGGGACACGTGGCTCAGGAGCTGGGGAGGGTTTCTGTCCAGACGGACACACCAGGTCAGGCCACAGATGCCTGAGCCGAAGAAGGGTGCTGCAGTCAGAGGTCCCACAGGATGGGTGCAGGGACCCAGGTCCACTCCCTCTTTGGGCCTTGGTTTCGCCATCCACAACTGGGGTTTAAATGCTGGCTTCTTGAGGTCCTGGGGAGGATTCCTGGGTGTGAGGGAAAAGGTTGCCCTCAGTGAGCTGTGCAGGGCTGTGCCCCAGGGACAGGGATCATCACAATGTAGGCCAGGCTGACCTGCCCCTCAGGGCTGAAGAGCCTACCTCTTTCTGCCCATGGACAGATGGGGAGGGGTAAGCCAGAGCAATTCTTTTCTTTTCTTTTTTTTGAGACAGAGTTTTGCTCTTTCACCTAAGCTGGAGTGCAATGGCGCAATCTTGGCTCACTGCAACCTCCTCCTTACCATTTCAAGAGGTTCTCCTGCCTCAGCCTCCCGAGTAGCTGGGATTACAGGCTCCTGCCACCATGCGCAGCTAATTTTTGTAATTTTAGTAGAGACAGGGTTTCACCATGTTGGCCAGGCTGGTCTTAAACTCCTGACCTTGTGATCCACCTGCCTCAGCCTCCCAAAGTGCTGGGATTACAGGTGTGCGCCACCACGCCTAGCCTCTTTTTTTTTTTTTTGAGACAGTCTTGCTCTGTCGCCCAGACTGGAGTACAGTGGCATGATTTCAGCTTACTGCAACCTCCGCCTGCTGGGTTCAAGCAATTCTCCTGCCTCAGCATCCCAAGTAGCTGGGATTACAGGTGCTCACCATCACATTCAGCTAATTTTTTGTATTTTTAGTAGAGACAGGGTTTCACCATGTTGGCCAGGCTGGTCTTGAACTCCTGACCTCAAATGATCCACCTCCCATGGCTTCCCAAAGTGCTGAGATTACTGGAGTGAGCCAATGAGCCTAGCCTAGGCCAGAGCATTTCCATAGGCTCAGGGCCCCAGGAGAAGTTGTGGGGCCCATCAGCTCAAGCCTCATGCCCTGGTGGCAGGGAAAGATCCTGGGGTCATCTGCCAAAGGCCACCCTTGAAGTAGTCGCGGCCAGAGTGTCCCCAGTGAGATGGGGAGTGGAGTTCCAGGGTGGGCTCCTGGGGCCCCTGTGAGTGACTGAGAGGTGGCCTAGGCCTGGTTCTGCCTGTGGCATATGAGCTGCTGGGAGCTGCGGCAACAGAAGCACTTTGCAAACTGAGAAGCGCCTTATCTATGGCAAAGGTCAGTGTAAATGGCATCACACTTTGCAACTGTAGAGTGTTGCGGACTTGTGAGCAACTGGATTTGACGGGGAAGCCTGGTTGTGTTCTCTGACCTAACCTGGGGTTTGGTGGCAGTAGAGGGGCCACCTCCGTCAACATTTGCCAATGAGTGCCAGCTGAGCAAGCGTGGTGGGGAGACGGGGAGGGGAGCCCCACCGCTGACTCTGTACCATGTCCCCTAGAGCCATCCTCCAGCAGCAGGGCTCCCCCGTGGATGCCACCATCGCGGCTCTGGTCTGCACCAGCGTCGTCAACCCTCAGAGCATGGGCCTGGGCGGAGGGGTCATCTTCACTATCTACAATGTGACGACAGGTGGGCCCACACGTGCCCTGCCATGGGGAAGACGGGCTTGGGCACACCAGTGCGTAACCCCTTCTCCAGCCAGTCCCATTTGCTCAAGCCCGTCTCTGGGTGGTCTTGGGCCCCCTGCTCTGACCCCTTCACCTCAGCACAAAGCCTTGTGTCAACCCCTGTCCCTATGTTAGCCCCAAGTCCGTCTCATAATGCAGAGATGGAAACTGAGGCCTAGAGCAGACCAGAGGCTGTCTGCCGGGTCCATGACCACTCACCTGCCCTGCCCTACTCCAGGTAAGGTGGAGGTCATCAACTCACGGGAAACGGTGCCAGCCAGCCATGCCCCAAGCTTGCTGGACCAGTGTGCACAGGCTCTGCCACTGGGCACAGGTGAGGCCCCATGGGGGGTCCCCCACTCCCACCCCCCAGGCCGCTAGGACTGACCAAAACACACCCCCAAAGGAGCAGTGCCTCATGGACTGCAGGGAATGGGAAGGCCCCACTTGGGAAGCGGCTTTCTGAGATGATCCAGGGAGAAGGACCAGGCTGGACAAAGGCCTGGAGGCTTCAGTGGAGATGGGTTGGCGGGGTAGGGTGGGGCGTCTGGGGCCAGTTTGTGCAGGGCCCCGTGGGCCCGGCTGTGGACTTTGTGGGGAGCCACAGGTGGTTTGAATAGGGAGGGGCGTGGTTAGGTGTGGGCTCCAGAAAGCTGACTCTGGCTGCTGTAGCTGGGGGGCCACATGCAGGGGTGATGCCCCTGGGAAGGCCTGGAAGCCACAGGGTGGGGGGCTGGGATGTGCCGTGCAGGGGCCCAGTGGATTGGGGTGCCCGGGGAGCTCCGCGGCTACGCTGAGGCCCACCGCCGCCATGGCCGCCTGCCCTGGGCGCAGCTGTTCCAGCCCACCATCGCACTGCTCCGAGGAGGGCATGTGGTGCCCCCTGTCCTCAGCCAGTTCCTGCGCAGCAGCTTCCTGCGGCCTTTCCTGCAGGCGTCAACCTTACGGTGAGCCCCACAGGGTAGCCCTGGGCTCCTGGATTCAAGGCCACATCCTGTCTGGGCCCAGTCCACACCCCAGCTCTGCCTCAGTCCCTCCTGCACTGGAGGGTGGACCCTCAGGGGGTGCAGGGGACCTTAAGGCCAGGACAGAGAAGACTTTTCATAGCTCTTCTGGCTCCACGTGGCAGACAGGAAGTCAGGTTGGGGGGAGTTCATTGCCCAAGTGACGGGACTCCAAGGTGTGGATTTGGACTCTGCCACCCACCCTGGGGCCCCGGCCTCCTTCTCCCTCTCTCTGGTGTAGCAGGAGGGCTTCAACTGCTACTCTCACCCGCCTGACCCAGCCCACTGACAGGCCCTCCCAGGAGTGAGGGAATGACACGCCCTAGGTGGGAAATGTGCCCTCCCTGGACCAGGGCCATGAGCGGGGCAAGTGGTGTCAGCCCCCCCACCTCCTAGAGAATGTGTACCCCGGTGTCCACCCCAGTGCCTTGAGACCCTGGGCCAGGGCGCCCTGCACTATAGGGTCCTGAGGACTCCACCCATGAGAGCCCCGGCAGGAGTGAGGCTGCCTCTGGGATCTGGCCCTACCCTGAGGCTGCCCCCCACCCCCCAGCCAGCTCTTCTTCAACGGAACAGAACCCCTGAGGCCTCAGGACCCACTCCCATGGCCTGCACTGGCCACCACCCTGGAGACCGTGGCCACAGAGGGCGCGGAGGTCTTCTACACGGGGAGGCTGGGCCGGATGCTGGTGGAGGACATTGCCAAGGAAGGTCAGCCTCCCTGAGGTCCCACACCCTGTCCCTGCTGAAGAAAGAGCCAAGTTCCGGGTGCTGGGGGTTGAGGGCAGACTCCTCCCCAGGCCCTGAGGGAGTGCCGGTGGTGCCTGGGGCTCCGAGAGGCCACTCACCTCACACTGCCGGCCTAAGGAATCCTGTGGTCCAGGACCTTGGACAGCAGAACCTGCGTGGTAGGGCCAGCAGAGGGGAGTTACTGATGGTCACAGCGGGCTTGGGCAGCTGAGCTGACCACCCTCACAGGCTCTCAAAGGCCAGCTCCCTCTCCCATCTTCCTCTCCCACTCCCTGCCTCTGGTCTCTGTCCACCCCTCCACATCTGGCTCCAAGGGCCCTGTCCTGAGGCTGCTGCCTACAGACCTATCATCTCCCTGTGTCCACGAGGCTAGAGGATGAGTGGAATCCCACTGAGTGACCTGTCGCCGGTGGTTATTCCTCCATGCCTCAGTTTCCCCATCTGTTCATGGAGCCCTCTCTCTCACCCCAGGGAGCCGGCTGACGCTGCAGGACCTGGCCAATTTCCAGCCCGAGGTGGTGGACGCCCTGGAGGTGCCCCTGGGGGACTACACCCTGTACTCACCGCCGTCACCTGCAGGGGGTGCCATTCTCAGCCTCATCCTTAACGTGCTGAGAGGTAAAGCCGCTGCCCAGAGCCCTGGCCCCCTGGGAACCTGGACTCTAAGCCCAGCCACAGCGTAGTTCAGCCTCCTCCTCCATAAACCCGGTTCACAGACCCACAGTGCAAAGACAGGGCTGTGGAAACCAGGATGGTGGGTTTTAGAACTGGCCTCTGGCTCGGCCCAGACATGAGGCTTTGCTGAAGGGGTGACATCATTCGTCCAGAGTCTTCCTCCCACTAGGTGACCAGTCCCAGACACAGAAGCAAGTGGGCTGTGCAGGCGGTGAGCTGCCCATCAGGGGCGTGCACCCGGGGAATGAAGCTCAGTGCAGCCCAAGGCAGCCTGCAGGGGGTTCCGGCAGTGCCGAGGCCTGGGGCTGCCTGTGCTGGCTTAATATTAGTGTCCTGTGTCTGCCATTACAAATCACAAGCTTCAAATAACAGAAATGTGTCCTCTCAGAGCTCTGGAAGCCAGAAGCTCGGTATCTAGGTATCCACAGGGCTGCATTCCCTTGGGCTCCAGGGGATCATCTCTTCTTTTACCTAAATAAAAAACAGAACAAGGCTCTCAAAGAAAATGAGGTTTATTCCAGAGTGGGTCTCACAGTGGGAATACCCATGCTAGGGTAAACTACGTGTGTGGCGATTTCTGAGATCTTGGCGCACCGTCACCTGAGCAGTGTATGCTGTACCTAGCGTGTAGTCTTTTATCCCTCACCCCCTCCCAGCCTTCCCCTTGAGTCCCCGGAGTCCATTATATCATCATTATATAATTATCTCTCTCTCTCTCTCTTTTTTTTTTTTTTGAGATGGAATCTTGCTCTGACACCCAGGCTGGAGTGCCCGGCTAACTTTTGTATTTTTTTTTTCAGTAGAGACGGGGTTTCTCCATGTTGGTCATGCTGGTCTCAAACTCCTGACCTCAGGTGATCCACCCGCCTCGGCCTCCCAAAGTGCTGGGATTACAGGCGTGAGCCACCACGCCCAGTCCATTATATATTCTTATGCCTCTGCGTCCTCATAGCTTAGCTTCGGTATATAACTGTTTCGAAATGATAATCCTTGGTTACTAGGATCAGTGATAAGGGTGGCACCGGTCTGAGGCTGGACAGGCCATTACTGGGCAGACGTCCTTGCAGAAGTATTTTTTGTGTAAGGTTGTGATGGTCTTTGTGTGAGGTTGTGAGGTGTTTTTTTTTTTGAGACAGGATCTTGCTCTGTCACCTGGGCTGGAGTGCAGTGGCACTGTCAAGGCTCACTGAAGCCTCAACCTCCTGGACTCAAGCAATCCTTTCACCTCAATCCTCTCACCTCCGCCTCCCAAAGTGCTGGGATTACAGGCATGAGCCACAGCACCTGGCGGAGAACAGGGCACTTGTGCACGAGAATCCTCCCTTCATGGCCTTTCCTTGGCTCTATTTTTCAGAGTGTATTTTTTTTTTTTTTTGAAATGGAGTCTCACTCTGTTGCCCAGGCTGGAATGCAAGAGCGTGATCTTGGCTCACTGCAACGTCTGCCTCCCAGGTTCAAGCTGTTCTCCTGCCTCAGCCTCCCCAGTAGCTGGGATTACCGGCGCCTGCCATCATACCCGGCTAATCTTTGTATTTTTGTGGAGATGGGGTTTCACCATGTTGGAGAGACTGGTCTCGAACTCCTGACCTCAGATGATCAGCCCGCCCCACCCTCCCAAAGTGCTGGGATTACAGGCATGAGCCACCCCACGGGGCCGCAGCTCCGTTTTGACAATTTTCACAGCCTCTCCCTGCTTCTGGTGGCTGCCAGCATTCCTCGGCTTGTGGCTGCCTCACTCCAATCTCTGCCTCTGTGGTCATACTGGTTTCTCCTCTGCTCTGTGTGTCCTCTCCTCTGTGGGTCTGTCTTACAAGGACACTGTAATCACATTCAGGGCACATCTAGATACTCCAGGATAATCTCCTCCTTGGGCCAGTTCTGGTGGCTCACGGCTGTAATCCAAGCACTTTGGGAGGCTAAGGCGGGTGAATCACTTGAGGCCAGGAGTTCAAGACCAGCCTGGCCAACATGGTAAAACCACATCTCTACTAAAAATACAAAAAAAAAAAAAAAACTAGCTGGGTGTGGTGGTGAACGCCTATAGTCTTAGCTACTCAGGAGGCTGAGGCACAAGAATCACTTGAACCTGGGAGACAGAGGTTGTAGTGAGCTGAGATTGTGCCATTGCACTCCAGACTGGGCAACAGAGCAAGACTCTGTCTCAAAAAAAAAAAAATCTTTACCATACTTTGCCACTTAAGTCACTCTTGTGCTGAATAAGGTAATATTCACGGGTTCTGGGAATTAGGATGTGAGTGGATCTTTCTGGGGGGGGCCCAACATTCAATGCATTACATAGGGTGACCCCTACCTGTGCCCCAACCCCTCCCTAGGGTTCAACTTCTCAGCAGAGTCTGTGGCCAGGCCTGAAGGGCGGGTGAACGTGTACCACCACCTCGTGGAGACGCTCAAGTTTGCCAGGGGGCAGAGGTGGAGGCTGGGGGACCCTCGAAGCCACCCGAAGCTCCAGGTGAAGTTGCTGAGGTTGCTGGGACTGGTGGGCTGCCCTCCTTCCTGGTTCAGGACTTGGCATGAATGGAGGGTCAGGCCTGGCATGGGGAGGTTGGAGGAATATGTATGTGGTTTTAGGCCAGGACGGGACTGAAAGTGACCCCGGGGTGGCAGTTGCAGGGGTCAGGTGCAGGAGCGGCACCATAACTCAAAGGACCTGGAGGGTGGGCAGAGTCTAGACCTAGCCTGGGCTTGAGGGAGGCCTGGCCACAAGGTCAAGGACAGACTGGAGACAGCCCCCATAGGGCTGAGCTCGTCCTGCCCTTGGTTCTGTGGGCCCCACCTGACCCCTCACTGACCCTGCCACCTGCCTACCCACCCCAGAACGCCTCCCGGGACCTGCTGGGGCAGGCCCTGGCCCAGCTCATCCGCCAGCAGATCGATGGCCGGGGGGACCACCAGCTCAGCCACTACAGTCTGGCCGGGGCCTGGGGCCATGGGACAGGCACGTCCCATGTGTCTGTGCTGGGGGAGGATGGCAGCGCCGTGGCTGCCACCAGCACCATCAACACACCGTGAGTGGGGCTTGGGGGAAGGCGGGCAGCCACTCCTCCTCTCCTAGACCTGCACCCCCCCAGCCCCGTGTCCCCTCACTTGTCCCCATGGGGCAGCACCTTGCTTTTGCCCTCTTTCTCCTCCTCTATTTCAAAAGGGGCCCCCACCCTGTCATCTCTGGCTGGAAAGGCTGCTGCTAGGGTAGCTGCGGGCCAAGATTTACCTGGGAATGGGTGGCCTCACTCAGAAGGGTGCCCTGATACTGGGGCACAGGTGGGTCTTTGGGGGCCCCTCCTGGATGGTGCCAGGGAGAGAATAGCGGCTCCAGCGTGCTTCAGGGCAGCTGTAAAAGGAGGAGGTCCTGCATGGTGGGTGGGGCAGGCAGTATCTGGTGGGATGCCAGGGCCCCAGCCCAGCCTCTGCCTCCACGGCTGCAGCTTTGGAGCGATGGTGTACTCGCCACAGACAGGCATCATCCTCAACAATGAGCTCCTGGACCTATGCGAGAGATGCCCCCAGGGCTCCGGCACCACCCTCTCACCTGGTGAGAACAAGGCTTCCCACCTGGGCTCCACAAGGGCCCCTCACCAGGGGAGAAAGGGAGGGGGCTGGGCTGGGGCTGCATGCTAACCCCTGGATAGGTCACCACACTGGCCAAACCACTGTTTGCTCAAGCAGAGAATGGAGACAGGATGGGTGGAGCTCCTGGAAGGTGCCAGCCCCCAGTTCCAGGCGAGCGTCCCCCATCCTCCATGGTGCCCTCCATCTTGATCAACAAAGCCCAGGGGTCGAAGCTAGTGATTGGTGGGTCTGGCGGGGAGCTCATCGTCTCTGCCGTGACCCAGGTGAGTCTGAGGCTCCTGGCTCGAGTTCTCCTTTCTGGGCGGTATACTGTCTGATTCTCCCTGGGGTGGGGGTGTGAGGGCTGATGTAGGGTAGCAGGTACCCCCTTTCTCCCCGTATCCCTTATCTCTACCCCAGGCCATCGTGAATAAGCTGTGGCTTGGCTTTGACCTGAGAGCGGCCATCGCAGCCCCCATCCTGCATGTCAACAGCAAGGGCTGTGTGGAGTACGAGCCCAACTTCAGCCAGGTGAGGCTGAGGTCCTAGCTGGACGCCTAGGTCAGAGCCCACCCCCAAGTCCATGCTGCTCAAAGCCATCTGGGAGGAACTCAGTCACCGAGATTCTTAGGCCAGGTACACTTCAGCTTTGGGGCCATTAGAGTCGGGGACCTTGATGGGTGAGGCCGTCCGTGGCCTCCAGGCCAGTTCCGTGGCCTCCAAGAGAGAGAGCAGGGTGTTGTCTACGCTGCTCCCAGGCTAAAGATCTCAGCGCCTTGGTCTCTGGTCTGTGGTTTATGCCATTTGTCAGAAGTGAGTTTTCCTGGCTGTGGCCTCTCAGACTCTCCCTCATGGTGACTTTTTCCTTGTGTGGTTTGTAACTTAAATTTGCAACTTTATTTGTACAGAGGTTGTTTTTCCTGTGGGAGTCTGTAAAGTGATTTTGCTCTAGGGCACTAGGGCATTGGTGGTAATTTTTGCTCTCTCTCTATATATATTACTATATATTCGAAACAGCGTCTCACTCTGTTGCCCAGGCTGGAGTGCAGTGTTGTGATTACAGCTCACTGTAGCCTTGACCTCCTGGGCTCAAGTGATCCTTCCTCCTCAGCCTCCCAAGGAGTTAGGACTATAGGCATGTGCCACCATGGCTGGCTAATATTTGTATTTTAGTAAAGACGAGGTTTCCCCATGTTGGCCAGGCTGGTCTCAAACTCCTGACCTCAAGTGATCTGCCTGCCTTGGCCTCCCAAAGTGCTGGATTTATAGGCATGAGCCAGTGTGCCCGGCCCTCCCTTGAGTCTTGACTGAAGGACCTTTGTCCTAGTGAATATCGATTCTCAGGACCTTTCACTCTGAGGACCTGAAATGCTGAGGATTTGGGAGATGAGATGACAGTCTGGGGACTGGGATTAATGGAATCCAGTGACTCACAAACCTAAGGTTCTCAGCTCCCTTGGGGAGTTGGAATGTCAGCTACTCAGGTCTAGGGCTTTCCATGGAGTAAATCCTAAACTCTGGGTTGGAGACTTTGGGTCCCTAAGGACCTTCACAGCTAAGGCCCAGGGACTAGGGTCAGGAGAGTCTTTGATCCTAGGGGTCTTGGAGTCTGGCCTGTGGGCTCTGAGAAATGGAGTCTCTAAGCACTGAAAAGTCCAGCTTTGGCTGCAGCAGTGAGGATCTTGGCCTTCAAATCTAAAGACAGTGGGCAATTAGCGTGTCAGGCGTGGGGAACTTACAGCCAAATATGCAAGGCTCCAAAGACATCACTTGCCCTGTCAGCAGCTCAGGCCATGTGGCATCACCTGATGACCTCGGATCAGAGGCCCTGGTCCTGAGGAGTGCAGAGTGCTAGGGCCTGCGTACCTAGATGTCTCTGGAATGTCAGGCCTGCTGGGTAAGGTTCTGGGACCATTAGTCTTTTTTTTTTTTTTTTTTTTCAGTTTGTTGTTGCTGTTGAGACAGTTTCACTCTGTTGCCCAGGCTGGAATACAGTAGCACGATCTCGGCTCATTGTAACCTCTGCCTCCTGGGTTCAAGCAATTCTTCTGCCTCAGCCTCTCGACTGGCTGGGATTTCAGGACCACACCACCATGCCCGGCTAATTTTTGTATTATTGGTAGAGATGGGGTTTTGCCCTGTTGGCCAGGCTGGTCTGCAACTCCTGACTTCCAGTGACCCGCCTGCCTTGGCCTCCCAAAGTGCTGGGATCACAGACATGTGTGACTGCACCCAGCCAAGTTCTCAGGTCATTAGTCTTAAATGGTATCTGGAAACATGGGGCCCTAGTAGCTCAGGTTCCTGTATTCTAGGACTTTTGGCCCTTTACAGAGTGGTAGTGTGTGAGGACCATCGCCCCGGGGCAAGGTACTTGGCATCTTTGAAACCAGCACAAGTGGCCGGGCACAGTGGCTCACATCTGTAATCCCAGCACTTTTGGGAGCGGAGGTGGGCGGGTCACCTGAGGTCAGAAGACCATCCTGGCCAATATGGCGAAAACGTGCCTCCACTAAAAATACAAAAATTAGCTGGGCGTAGTGGCAGGTGTCTGTAATTCCAGCTACTCAGGAGGCTGAGGCAGGAGAATCGCTTGAACCTGGGAGGCAGAAGTTGCAGTGAGCTGAGATCGTGCCACTGCACTCCAGCATAGGCGACAGAGCGAGACTCCATCTCAAAAACAAAAACCCCCCAAAACCCTGGAAATCATAAAATCATAGGGAGTCGAAGCTATCTTCTTGCGCTGTCAGTTTCTGGGGCAAGGGCACAAGATCAGATGAGTCAGTTAATCAATCTGGATGGTGCCAGCTGATCCATCAAGTGCAGGGTCTGCAAAATACCTCAAGAACTAATCTTAAGAGCAGTTTAGGGAGGGTCAGAATCTTGTAACCTTCAGCTGCATGACTCCTAAACCATAATTTCTAATCTTATGTCTAATGTTAGTCCTACAAAGGCAATCTAGTCCCCAGGCAAGAAGGAGGTCTGCTTTGGGAAAGGGATGTTACTGTCTGTGTTTAAACTATAAATGAAGTTTCTCCCAAAGTTAGTTCAGCCCATGCCCAGGAATGAACAAGGACAGCTTGGAGGTTAGAAGCCAGATGGAGTTGGTTAAGTTAGATCTCTTTCACTGTCTCAGTCATAATTTTGCAAAAGTGGTTTCAGTCTTGCTCTGTTGCCCAGGCTGGAGGTCTGTGTTACAATCAAGGCTCACTGCAGCCTCAAACTCCTAGGCTTAAGGGATCCTCCTGCCTCAGCCCCCTGAGTAGCTGGGACTACAGGCATAGTGTGCCACCACACCTGACTAATTTTTATTTTCTTAAAAAAAAGTTTGTTTTTAATAGAGATGTCATCTCGCTATGTTGCCCAGGCTGGTCTCAAACTCCTGAGCTCAAAAGATCCTCCTGCCTTGGCCTCCCAAAGTTCTGGGATTACAGGTGTGAGCCACCACACCTAGCCCAATTTTTGATTTTCTTGTAGAGGCAATGTCTTGCTTTGTTGCTCTGGCTGTTCTCAAACTCCTGGCCTCAAGTGTTCTCCTGCCTTGCCTCCCAAGTGGCTAAGACTATAGGTATGTATCACCATGCCTGGCTTTTCTTTTTTTTTTTTTTGAGAGACAGGATCTTGCTGTGTTGCCCAGGCTGGTCTCAAACTCCTGGCTTCAAGTGATCCTCCCTCCTGAGCCTCCCAAAGTGTTGGGATTTCAGGTGTGAGTCACTGCATCTGGCCTCAGTGTCTAAGTCTTGAGAAGCCACATCCTCCATTGAAAGCCCCCTGAAGTCAGATTTGCACTTTAAGGCCCTAGTGTCATTGGATCCAGGACAGACATGAACTTGCATCTGGAGGTCTTCGGGCCCGGGTGGTGTCTTCCATGCCTAATCCCTGGAGGCTGAGCTTCTCTGCTGGACTTTGGCTGTCGTCCATGCTCCCATCTGGTCCTCCCCGCTCCCTGTGTCCTCAGGCCCTCTTCCTCTTAGTCTTGCCTTTGATGGTTTTTCTCATTTCTTGCAGAGGCCTCTCCCTTCTGGAGATGGGCTGAGCTGCCCTCCCCTGTGAACCTGCTTTCTCTCCTCTCCAGGAGGTGCAGAGGGGACTCCAAGACCGCGGCCAGAACCAAACCCAGAGGCCCTTCTTCTTGAACGTGGTCCAGGCCGTGTCCCAGGAGGGGGCCTGTGTGTACGCCGTCTCGGACCTGAGGAAGGGTGGGGAGGCTGCAGGCTACTAAGACGCTGCTCTGCCCAGAGCTGAGGTCCGGTTCCCTCATGGGTCCTGCGTCCAGGCCGGACGTGGCTGGGGGACCCAGTACTCTGGCAGCATCTGGACCCCTAGCAGGGGAGTCCAGCTGAGCATGGAAGAGGTGGCGGAGACCAGCTGGGCAGATGGGAGGCTGAGCCTCCTCCCTGACCTCCTTTCCCAGAGCTCCTAGTGGCCCTGAACTGGCCCCTCTATCCCTTCGAGGGCCTCTTGCCCAGGCCACTCTCCCACCCTCTCAACCTGTATATCCTCCAGTCCAAGATTAAACAAGAGGCGGACCGTGGCCTGATTCCATGGTTCTGAGTTGGGGAGGGGACCCTCGGACAGTGCAGAGTGGTGCATGCACCAGGCTCCTATGGTTCTCCCACTGCACCACTGTGGAGGCGGGGCAACTGAGGCTCGCAGACCCGCCGAACCTCAGCCAGGCCACCCCTGGACAGAGGCAAGCACCACCCCCGCCCCCCACAGCCCACCTCTCTGCTCAGCCCATCTCAGTAGTGTGGCTGGCCCCAGTCCTGCGTGCTGGTTAACTGAAAAAATCACACAATTTATAAATTTGGAAAGGAGACTTTTTTCCTTTCTTCTTTCCTTTCTTTCTTTTTTTCTTTTTTTATTTTTTTGAGACAGAGTCTTGCTGTGTCATTCAGGCAGTGGTTCAATCATGGCTTACTGCAGCCTCAACCTCTTGGGCTCAAGCCATCCTCCTGCCTCAGCCTCCAAGTAGCTGGGACTACACGAGTGTAACACCATACCTGGCCAATTAAAAAACATTCTTTTTGTAGAGACAGGGTCTTGCTATGCTGCTCAGGCTAATCTTGAATTCCTGGTCTCAAGCTATCCTCCCTCCTCGGCCTCCCAAAGTGCTGGGATTACCGGTGTGAGCCACTATGCCCGACAAGACTTTATTTCTTTTTTTTTTTTCCTTCAACTTTTATTTTATGTTCAGGGGTCCATATGCAGAATGTGCAGGCTTGTTACATAGATAAACATGTATCTTGGTGGTTTGCTGCACAGATCAATCCATCACCTAGGTATTAAGCCTGGTGTTCATTAGCTATTCTTCCTGAAGCTCTGCGCATATCCCCGACTTTCTTTTTTTTTTTTTTGAGACAGAGTCTCACTCTGTTGCCCAGGCTGGAGTGCAGTGGCACGATCTCAGCTCCCTGCAACTTCTGCCTCCCAGGTTCAAGCGATTCTCTTGCCTCAGCCTCCCGAGTAGCTGGGATTACAGGCATGCACCATCACATCTGGCTCATTTTGTATTTTTAGTACAGACGGGGTTTCACCATGTGGCCAGGCTGGTCTTGAACTTCTGACCTCAAGTGATCCGCCCGCCTCGGCCTCCCAGAGTGCTGGGATTACAGGCGGGAGCCACTGTGGTAACTTCATTTGTTATAAAGGGTTACGGCCTTCAGGGTAGCCATCTGCCACTTTCAAAAGCATAGCCTCTGGCAGAGACCAGAGACAGGCACTTCTAAGGAGGAGAGGTAGGGGCAGGAGCTGTATGCTGAAGGGGTTGGCTAAACATACATATTCAACAGGTTACATGGAGAGCTATGAATATTCATGAAGGCGGTCCTGACACATGTATATTGAACGAACATGCATGTAACCTAGGACCCATGTTCGCTGTAGGATGCAGACAGTGGAGGCTTAACATTAAAATGTATTATAAGGCCGGGTGCGGTGGCTCACGCCTATAATCCCAGCACTTTGTGGGACTGAGGCGGGTGAATCACTTGAGGTCAGGAGTTCGAGACCAGCCTGGCCAACATGGTGAAACCCTGACTCTACTAAGAATATAAAAATTAGCTGGGCACGGTGTTGGGTGCCTGTAATCCTAGCTACTCGGAAGGCCTAGGCAGGAGAATTGCTTGAACTCAGGAGGCAGAGGTTGCAGTGAGCCAAGATGATGCGACTGCACTCTAGCCTGGGTGACAGAGCGAGACTCCATCTCAAAAAAAGAAAATAAGGGGCCTGACCAACATGGAGAAACCCCGTCTCTATCTAAAATTAATCAATTAATTATTAAAATAATCAATTAATTATTAAAAATAATCAATCAATTAATTATTAAAAATAAATAATTAATTAAAAATAAAATAAAATGTATTACAATTAGGCCCCATCCGTCAAAATAGCTTTTCAGGGCCTGAAGTCATGCAAGCGAGCAGCATCTGAAAACCAGCCAAAGCCAGTTCATGGTCAGTGATCTCTTAGCAGGAGAAAGTTACTGAAATTGGTCTCCTGTCAGAGCTGTAGTTATGGCTGGAGGAACAGGGGATCAGTGAGTCAGAGTCTGTGAGCTGGATGAGCTGCAAAGTGGATTAATCTTCAGGCCAGTGCTTGTTTAGCTGCTGGAAAAAAGGAAAACCTCGTTTGTAGTTAAGACATAGTTTATTCTTTAAGTGCAGGGGTGCATGAATTAACCCTTGCCTGGCTTGGCCTTGGGTTCTCTTTATAATTTGGTATCTTATTGCCACAGAGTCTGGTTTTTTCTTTCTTTGTGTATCTGAGATGGAGTCTCGCTCTGTCATCCAGGCTGGAGTGCAGTGGCGTGATCCCAGCTCACTACAACCTCTGCCTCCCTGGTTCAAGTGATTCTCTTGCTCCAGCCTCCCAAGTAGCTGGGATTACAGGTGCCTGCCACCGTGCCCAGCTAATTTTTGTATTTTTAGTAGAGACAGGGTTTCACCATGTTGGCCAGGCTGGTCTTGAACTCCTGACCTTGTGATCCGCCCGCCTCAGCCTCCCAAAGCGATGGGATTACAGGTGTGAGCCACCACACCAGGCCTGTTCTGTCATTTTTTTTTTTTTTTAATTGAGACAGGGTCTGGCTCTGTCGCCCAGGCTAGAGTGCAGTGGCACGATCTTAGCTCACTGTAGCTTTCGTCTCCTGGAGTCAAGCCCGTCTTCCCACCTCAGCCTTTCAGGTAGCTGGAACTATAGGCACAAACCACTGTGCATGCCACCATGCTCAACTAATTTTTTTTTTTTTGAGACGGCTCACTTTATCACCCAGGCTGGAGTGCAGTGGTGCAATCTCAGCCCACTGCAGCCTCGACCTCCTGGGCTCAAGCAATCCTGCCACCTCAGACCCCCAAGTAGCTGGGAGTACAGTTGTGCGTCACCACGCCCGACTAATTTTTTGCTTTTTTTTTTGTAGAGATGGGGTTTCACCATGTTGCCCAGGCTGTTCTCAAACCCCTGGCTTCAAGCAGTCCTCCTGCTTTGGCCTCCCAAAGTGCTGGGATTATAGGCGTGAGTCACTGCGCCTGGCTCCCATCCATGTTTTGGATGAAATGATTCTTTGTTGTTGGGGGGCTGTCCCCACACTGTAGCATGTTGTGCCTGTGTGATGCAGTAGCGCCCCCTACCACACACGCCCTGTCATGACAACCAAAACTTTCTCAAGACTGCCACATCCCCTCTGGCTGAGAACAGCTGCTCTAAACCAATAGGCCCCTAACTTCCATAAACAGCTTTGCCAGCTGCAGGGTGGGTACATGGCGCTCTCTGGGGATCTCGCTAGAGGGATATGGGACTCCTGCTCCTCACTGGTTCCTGGGAACATTGGGTGTTCCTACCTCACCCCAAATGTGCCACAGAGGTTGTTTTAGTCTGCTGGGCTGCGATAACAAAAATACTGGAAAGTGGGTGGCTTATAGCATTTTACAGAAATTTATTGCTCACAGTTCTGGGGGCCGGGAAGTCCAAGATCAAGGTGCTGGCAGATTTGATGTCCTGTGAGGGCACATGTCCTCATGTATGGCAACTTCTAACTAACATAGTGGAAGGAGCTAGCTAGCTCTCTGGGGTCTCTCTTATTTATTTATTTTAGAGACAGGGTCTCGCTCTGCCACCATGGCTGGAGTGCAATGGTGTGATCATAGCTCACTCCTATACCCAAGAGATCTTCCCGCCTCAGCCTCCTCAGTAGCTGGGACTATAGGTGTATCCCACTGTGCCCAGCCTCTGGGATCTCTTTCATAAGGCGCTAATCCCATTCCTGAGAGCTCTACCCTGATGACCTAACCACATCCCAAAGGCCCCACCTGCTAATACTATCACATTGGCGATTAGATTTCAACTTGAGAATTTTGGCAGCATAGTGGGGCCACCTGGGTGGTCCAGGATAATCTCCCCATCTCCAAGCCCTTAACTGAATCACATCTTCAAAGTCATTTTTGCCATATAAGTTCTAATCATGGGTTCCAGGGATTACTTTCGAGATTGCGTGTGGGAGAGGGGCTGGATGGGGCTCATTCCTAATTTGGGCTTGACTGTGTGGCTGGAAGGGGTGATCTGGCAGGCTAGAAAGAGGGTCTGGGGGCAAAAGGTGACTCAGTTTGAGATGAGGGGGCCAGGCCGGCCCACCACATGGGCAGACCTGCCATCAGCACGACTCTCGTGGGCTGCTGCCAGAACTCAGGCAGATGCAGGACCACCAGCTTCTCCTGGGATCTGGCTTTGGGAGTCAGTGGAAAACGCATCTTTGAAAACAGCAGGGCTGGGTCAAGGTCCAGGGCACAGAAATGGTGGGTTTAGAGAGAAGAAGGGAGTCTCTGCAGTGCTTCAGTGTGGTGGGATGCAGAGGCCGATCTCACACCTTCAGGCCCCTCCGTGTGGTAGCCTTACCCTAGACGGGCTCCCAGGCCATGGTCCCAGTGGCTTCAGCTGAACTTCACGGCCTGCAGGGTGACAGAGCGTCTCCCCTTGCAGTTTAATCAAAGTCCCAGTCCAGCTCTTAATGGGGCCCCCCTGAGAAGTCTTCATGGGCACGGGAGGACTGGGGAGAGGTGGTCGGTTCAGGTGTGTGAGGCCACCTTGAAAGCTGTCGGTAGCAGCCACTTGTCCCAAACACTTTGGGCCAAAAAGGAAAAGGAAACCAAAGAAGGAAGAGGCTGCTAGGCACAAACCTCAGGTGCCCCATGGTGGGAACCTGGCTCTGTGCTCCCAGACCATACCCGCACCTGGGCCAGGATGGAGGGAGGCTGCCTGGAGCTCGCCTGGGAAGACCGGCCAGTCTCTCCCATGAGCGCCTCCCAGCGGCACCCACAGAGCATGATAACTTTGAGTGTTGGGGAGAGGAAAAGGGGCTCCTGTTGCCCCAAGCAGGGTGCAACCCTGGCTCCGTGGTGCCTGCTTCTGACTCACCTGCAGAGTGAGGGCGCACTCCCTGGACCCTTGGCCAACCCTGGGGCTGCCACCCACCCAAGAAGGCTCGGTCACCACTTGTGAACTGATGGATCACCATGTTGGCTTTGGCCAAGCTGTCTGGAGTCTCAGACCCACATACCTGACCAACCCCCCCAGCCACCTCCAGAGCATCTGGACAAGGTTTACATGCAGTCTGGACTCAATGTGCCAAATGGAAGTCGGCCCTGAGGCAGCTGGAGGCTCTCCGGTGCCCGCCTCGCCTTCCTCCTGTGCTTCTCATGGAACCCTCGCTCTTCCCTGCAGCTGTGCGCTTCAGCCCTGGCTCCACTTCCTTATCTCTTTTCAGTCCTCTTGCTGCCGGCACCACCACAGTCGACTCCCCATTCATAACGCAATAAGCTTTGGAAAATGCACATCTGACCCTTCCTGGAGGTAGTGCGGAGGCTTCCTTGGTTCCTGAGGCCCCTTGAGGAAGCCCATTCCTCTCCCTCCCTGCTCATCTCGCCCTGGTGGACTTGCGCAGGCCCTGCCCCCACATCCATTCTGCACCACCAGCAGAGCCAGCCAACGTACATTCCCAGTCCAGTCAGAGACTCTTACAGCTGGCTCTTGAAACATCTTGTTACAGAGAGGGAATCAACACACAAAGGGCAGCATCTTCAAGTAACGCTGTAATCAGCACAGATCAGACCCTACAGGGTACAACTAATGCAGGGCTCAGAGGAAAATTCATTGCTTGAATAGTTACATAAAAAATAAGAATCAAAATAAACAAGCCAGGCACGGTGGCTCACGCCTGCGATCCCAGCTCTTTGGGAGGCCAAGAGGGGTGGATTACCTGAGGTCAGGAGTTCAAGACCAGCCTGGCCAACATGGTGAAACCCTGTCTTTACTAAAAATACAAAAGAATTAGCTGGGTGTGGTGGTGGGCACCTGTGATCTCAGCTGATTGGGAGGCTGAGGCATAAGAATTGCTTGAACTTGGGAGGCAGAGGTTGGAGTGAGCCAAGATCCCACCACTGCACTCCAGCCTGGGTGACAAAGCGAGACTCTGTCTCAAAAACAAACAAACAAAACCAAAATAAATGAAGTACCTTATTTAAGAAGTTAGTAAAGGAGGCTGGACACAGTGGTTCCTGCCTATAATCCCAACACTTTGGGTGAAGTGGATATTTTGCCCAGGATTTTGTCAGCAAGTTGTCAGCAACCGTCCCTATTTTTAAAACTGACCCTATTTTTATTAGTAACTGCCTCTTTCTGCTTCTGTGCCTCAATTTATTGCTTAGTAACTGAAAAGCCTTAAGGAAAACTGCTGCATCGTCTGAAACCTGCTGCGTTGTCTAAAGTTCTGAGTTACTTCCCTTCCCCTTTACCTATAAAAACTGTGTACTTTTCTTAGCTGGGGTCCAGACTTTTGGGTGTGAACCCTTCTGGGCCTGCCGGCTTAATAAAGTGTGTTCTTCCAATCCCCTGAGTGCCACCTGAGTTTCTTGTCAGGAAAAATTTTCCAGAACGTGGGAGGCTGAGGCCGGCTAATCATTTGAGGTCAGGAGTTCGAGATCAGTCTCACCAACAAGGTGAAACCCCATCTCTACTAAAAATACAGACATTAGCTAGGCATGGCGGCACACACCTATAATCCCACCTATTTGAGAGGCTAAGGCAGGAGAATCGCTTGAACTCCGCAGCTGGAAGTTTCAGTGAGCTGAGATCGCACCACTAGACTCCAGCCTGGGCACCAGAGTGAGACTCCATCACACACACACACACACACACAAAGTCAGTAAAGGAAAAATAAAGAAAGCGAAAGAACTCAGGAACAACTGAAGCAGACATTGATATATTTGAAATCAGAATATAGGCCTTCAAAAAAATATAATAGGTTATTAGCTAGTGAATTGGTACAAATGAAGGAAGTGTGAATACCACAAAATAAGAAATGAGAATGGAGAAATAACCACATCTATAGGGGTAGTTAAAAGATTACTCATCTTTATTTTAATAAATTTGAAAACTTGGATGTAATAAAAGCCTTTGTAGGACGATATAAATGGAGTTGAGTTGTAATACTTAGGACATACTTATCCTAAAAACAAATGGTCATTTATCTGAAATTCAGATTTAATTGGGCTTCCTATATTTTTATTGATTGATTTTTCTGAGACGGAGTCTCACTCTATCACCTAGGCTGGAGTGCAGTGCTGTGATCTCGGCTCACTGCAACCTCTGCCTCCCGGGTTCAAGGTATTCTCGTGCCTCAGACTCCTGAGTAGCTGGGATTACAGGCACCTGCCACCACATCTGGCTAATTGTTGTATATTTGGTAGAGACAGGGTTTCACCATGTTGGTCAGGCTGGTCTTGAACTTCTGACCTCAGGTGATCTGCCCGCCTCGGCCTCCCAAAGTGCTGGGATTACAGGCACGAGCCACCACGCCCAGCCTCTGCCTCAGCTTCTTGAGTAGCTGAAACTACAGGCACACACCACTATGCCTGGCTAATTTTTTGTAGAGACGGGGTTTCACCATGTTGCCAAGCTGATCTTAAATCTGAGCTCAAATGATCCTCCTGCCTTGGCCTCTCAAAGCATTAGGATTATAGGTGTGAGCCACCGTGCCCGGCTTTAACACACATTCTTTTTTTTTTTTTTTTTTTTTGACATGGAGTCTCCCTCTGTTGCCCAGGCTGGAGTGCAGTTGCACGATCTTGGCTCACTGCAACCTCCGCCTCCCAGGTTCAAGCAATTATCCTGTGTCAACCTCCCAAGTAGCTGGGACTACAGGCACCCACCACCATGCCCACCTAATTTTTATATTTTTAGTAGAGACAGGGCTTCACCATATTGGTCAGGCTGGTCTTGAACTACTGATCTCAGGTGATCTGCCCACCTCAGCCTCCCAAAGTGCTGGGATTATAGGCGTGAGCCACCGAGCCATGCCTGGCCTTTTTTTTTTTTTTTTGAGACTGAGTTTTGCGCTTGTTCTCTAGACTGGAGTGCAATGGCGTGATCTTGGCGCATTGCAACCTCTGCCTCCCGGGTTCAAGTAAATCTCCCGCCTCAGGCTCCCAAGTAGCTGAGATTACAGGCGCCTGCCACCACGTCCAGCTAATTATTGTATTTTTAGTAGAGACAGGGTTTCACCATGTTGACCAGGCTGGTCTCGAACCTGAGACCTCAGGTGATCCACCTGCCTTAGCTTTCCAAAGTACTGGGATTACAGGTGTGAGACACCACATCCAGCCATTAATACACATTCTTGATAAAAATAAACATTTTTTTTTAGAAACCCACTGAATAAAATGGGAATGGATGGATACTCCTTTGTGAGGACAAAAGTGACTTTATGTTAAATGCTAATTCACCATGTAACATCTAACCCAGAGACTGGGAATGCCTCCAAAATGTCTAGTTGATATATTGCCCATTATGCAGAAACACCTATTCACTGTACATTTCCCTCAAAATCACCCTTGATGCTGTTGCACAAATCACAGGCTGTGACACCTGTGGCCACTTACACATTCCTTCCAGAGTACGTGTATTTCCCCCAAGATGTAAGTCCTGGGTCTGGGGATTTGCAGTGTGGAGTATTATGTGTCTTGCGGCTGCCCAAGACCATGCTTCTGTCTATAAGTTTCCCCTAATGAATCGTGCCACACCAACAAACTGGATTTGTCGGCTTCCTTCCTCGGTTTCTTGGCTCCTTCAGCATGTGGGGTCTCTCTCTTTGTACACATTATGCTTTCACAGAACTTCCCTTAAGCCAAATATACATCTTAATACAACAGGAACAGCATCTGCTGGGCCGGGTGCTATTCTATTGCTCTACATGTGTTAAGTTACATAATTCTCTCCAGAAGGGGAGCTGTGATTATACCAGTTTTATAGATGGAGATACTAAAGTACTAACATTCCAAATGTAAAAATTAGCCCAGCCTGGTGGCAAGCACCTGTAATCCCAGCCACTTGGGAGGCTGAGGCGGGAGAATCACTTGAACCCAGGAGATGGAGGTTACAGGGAGCCGAGGTTGCACCACTGCACTCCAGAGCAAGATTCTGTCTCAAATAAACAAACAAAAAACCCTCAAAATGAAACCGTATAAATATCACATGAGCAAATTTTATGTTCTTAGAGTGGGGCAGGCCTTTTTAGGCATGCCATAAAACCAAAAAGCCATAAAAGAAAAACACTAATAAATAAGAACATGTAAAAATTAAAAATTTAAATTTAGTTTTTTATTTTTATTTAAATATTTTTCTTTTTGTTGAGACGAAGTCTCACGCTATTGCTCAGGCTGGAGTGCAGTGGCACAATCTCAGCTCACTGCAATCTCTGCCTCCTGGATTCAAGTGATTCTCCTGCCTCAGCTTCCCAAGTAGTTGGGATTGCAGGTGTCCACCACCACATCCAGCGAATTTTTGTATTTTTAGTAGAGATGGGTTTCACTATGTTGGTCAGCTGGTTTTGAACTCCTGACCTTAGGTGATCCACCCATCTCAGCCTCTCAAAGTGCTGGGATTATAGGTGTGAGCCACTGTGCCTGGCAAAAAAATTTTTGATTTAAAAAAATATTTAAAAAATAGAGATGGGGTTTTGCCATGTTGCTCAGGCTCAAATTCCTGAATTGAAGCACTCCACCTACCTGAGTCTTCCAAGTGCTGGGATCACAGGCATGAGCCACTGTGCTCAGACTTTACTGGTATTTTAAGATTTTTTTTTTACATCAAGCCAAATACAATGGCTCACACCTGTGATCCCAGCACTTTGAGGTGCTCAGGTAGGCAGATCACTTGAGCCCAGGAGTTTGAGACCAACCTGGGCAACATGGTAAGATCTCCTCTCTACTAACAACAACATCAAAAGATCGATGAAAAACCTAGAGAAAAACAGTTTCAAGGGCTGGACGCGGTGGCTCATGCCTGTAATCCCAGCACTTTGGGAGGCCGAGGCAGGTGAATCACAAGGTCAGGAGTTCAAGACCAGACTGGCTAATAAGGTGATCGAGGTCAAGAGATTGAGACCATCCTGACCAACATGGTGAAACCCCGTCTCTACTAAAAATACAAAAATTAGCCGGGCTTGGTGGCAGGTGCCTGTAATCCCAGCTACTCAGGAGGCTGAGGCAGGAGAATTGCTTAAACCCAAGAGGCAGAAGTTGCAGTGAGCTGAGATTGCGCCACCGCACTCCAGCCTGGGCGACAGAATGAGTCTCGGAAAAAAAAAAAAAAAGGGATGTGACTCATTGTTCACAGAAAGAAAACTACAAATGGCTGTTTCAACAGACAAAAAGTTCTCAAGCCTACTCATAAATAAACACTGCCAATTAAAACAACAGTGAGATTCCCACAGGGTCAGAGGAAGTGACTCCAGGCCCAGAACTCTTCCTCGGTGAATTCTTTGAAACCTGATGAAAGAAAAAATACCAGTCTTACACAAACTTCCAGGGAACAGAAAAGAGGAAATATTGCTTAATGTCTTTGAAGAAGCAAGCATAACCTTGAAAGCAAAGCCTGGCAAAAAAAATGTCAAGAAGGAAAACGTTAGGGGTATTTAATTCACGAACAGAGAGGCATAACTCTTAAACAAAACATGAGCAAACCAAATCCAAGGATACAGAAAGCAAAACAAATTCATCCCCACCAGTGTGAGTTTGTTCCAGGAATGCAAGATTGGCTGAACGTTAGAAAATCAAGGCTTACACCTGTAATCCCAGCACTTTGGGAGGCTGAATGTGGATCACTTGAGCCCAGGAGTTCGAGACAGCCGGGCCATTAGGGCAAACCCTGTCTCTACCAGAAAATGCAAAAATTAGACAGGCATGGTGGCACGCACCTGTAGTCCCAGCTACTCGGGAAGCTGAGGTGGGAATCACGTGAGCCTGGGATGTGGAGGCTGCAGTGAGCCATGATCATGCCATTGCCCCCCAGCCTGGATGATAGGGCCAGACCCTGTCACAGAACAAACAAAGCAGAATAAAAAAGAATCAAGCAACACAATTCACCACACTCACAGATTAAAGAAGAGAAATAACTTACCATCTCAGTAGATGCCGAAAAGCATTCAATTTGCCAACATTCAGTTACAATAAAACCTCTTAGCAACTAGGCGTGAAAGGAAACTTCCTTAATCTGATAAACTGTGGCTACCAAAACCTACAGTAAGTGTCATGCTTAAAGGCACAATATAAAAAGCCTCCCTTTTGAGATCAAAACCAAGATAAGAATTATTTCATTATTTCCTTTCAGTAGCATAGGGGAAGTCTTAGCCAATGTAATAAGGTGAGAATAAAGCTGGAAAGGAGAACACAAAAGTGTCATTGACAGAGCAGGAGCATCATCATCTTGGTCAAGCACTGTCTATTTTAAAGTTCACCCTGATTAAAAACTGCCTAAATTCTTTCTTTTCTTTTTGAGACGGAGTCTCGCTCTGTCACACTCAAGCTGGGGTGCAGTGGCGTGATCTCAGCTCACTGCAACCTCTGCCTCCCAGGTTCATGCAATTCTCCTGTCTCAGCCTCCTGAGTAGCTGGGATTACAGGCGTGTGCCACCACACCCGGCTTATTTTTGTATTTTAGGTAGAGATGGAGGTTCAGGCTGGTCTCGAACTCCTGACCTAGTGATCCACCCTCCTTGGCCTCCCAAAGTACTGGGATTACAGGCATGAGCCACTGCACCCGGCCAAACATTGCTTAAATTCAAAGGGTATGAGCCTTATGGCTAAGGTCAGCATGACCATAAACCACAAATAACATCTCTGACCAAAACATTCTAAAACCCTCCCCGACCAGAGATATGCCAGCCCCAAGATAACCTCCCCTCAGACCAGAGACATTCCATTTTCCCCATAAACTTCTCCCCAACACAGAAACATTCTTAGCTTATAATAAGCCCTCTCACCCTAAAAAAAAAAAAAAACAATAAATACTCTTAGTCTGTAAGAGAGAGCACCCCTGATGGAAATCAGCCAGAAGCCCCTCTCAGGTTTATTCTCCAAAATAAACCTGTCTCTGACTGTTGAGTCACTTTTTGTGTTTCCTTCCTCTTGCTTTAACTCTTTTTTCTTTTCTTTTTTTTTAAAGATGGGGTTTCACCATGATGGCCAGGCTGGTCTTGAACTCCTGACCTCAGGTGATCCACCCACCTTGGCTTCCCAAAGTGTTAGGATTACAGGCGTGAGCCACCACACCCGGCCGCTTTAACTTTTATAGTCATTATTTGTAGATACTCAAGAAACAGTTAGAAATAGGTGAATTGAGCAAGGTCAAGATTTTATTTAATACAGAAGTTATTAAAAAATAATTTTTAGGCAAATAATAATGGTAAAGGATCTTAGTAAAAATTTTCCTGTAATAGGCCAGGTGAGGTGGCTCACACCTGTAATCCCAGCACTTTGGGAGGCAGAGGCAGGCAGATCACGAGGTCAGGAGTTCAAGACCAGCTTGATGAATATGGTGAAACAGCTACCCGGGTGGCTAAGGCAGGAGAATTGCTTGAACCTGGGAGGCAGAGGTTGCAGTGAGCCAAGATCGAATCACTGCACTCCAGCCTGGCGACAGAGCGGGAATCCATCTCAAAAAAAAAAAAAATTTCCTGTAATAAAAACAACCCCAAAACCATCTCTTTTCTAACAAAAAAGGTGGCTTAAAGGGCCAGGCCAGCAAATCTTAGTGTGCAAATGCCAGCATTAAAAACTGGGTTGGCTCAATTTGGCAATTACTGCCATCATCTCCTTGTCACCAGGTGTACGAAGTGTCATGGTCACCTCCATGGAGGGAAAAGACATGGAATCACAGAAGCTGTCTACGGTCTGTGCCTATACTCAAAGATGACTTTGAAGACTTCAATTTTTTTTTGTTGTTGTTATTACAATTCAAGGTAAGAGGGCTTCAAAATTTAAAGGAGAAGGGTGGCTGGGCGTGGTGGCTCACACCTGTAATCCCAGCACTTTGGGAGGCTGAGGTGGGCAGATCACTTGAGGCCAGAAGTTTGAGACTAGCCTGGCAAAACCCTGTTTCTACTAAAAATACAAAAAATTAGCTGGGCATGGCAGCGGGCACCTGTAATCCCAGCTACTCAGGAGGCTGAGGCAGGAGAATTGCTTGAACCTGGGAGGTGGAGGCTGCAGTGAGCTGAGATCCCACCGCTGCACTCCAGACTGGGCAACAAGATCAAAACCCTGTCTCAAAAAAAAAAAAAAAAAAAAAAGAAAGAAAGAAAAGAAAAAGAAAAAAGTCCCAGCACCGTAGCTCACACCTGTAATTCCAGCACTTTAGGAGGCTGAGGCAGGCGGATCACAAGGTAGGAGATCAAGACCATCCTGGTTAGCATGGTGAAACCATGTCTCTACTAAAAATACAAAAAACTAGCTGGGCACGGTGGTACGCGCCTGTAGTCCCAGCTACTCAGGAGGCTTGAACCCAAGAGGCGGAGATTGCTGTGAGCAGAGATCGAGCCACTGCACTCCAGCTTGGGTGACAGAGCAGCACTCCATCTCAAAAACAAAACAAAAAAAAAATAAAAATAAAAATAAAGAAGGGTAAGGCGGGAGGATTACTTGAGCCTGGGAGTTCGAGACCAGCCTGGGTAGCATTGTGAAACCCCATCTCTACAAAAAATACAAAAATTAGCCAGGTGTGGTGGTACCTGCCTGCAGTCCCTGCTACTCAGGAGGCTGGGGCACGAGGATCGATTGAGCCCAGGAGGTCCAGGCTGCTGTGAGCCATGATTGCACCACTTTACTTCACCCTGGGTGATAGAGCAAGACCCAGTCTCAAAAAATATATATATATTTATTTAAAGGAGAAAAGTGGGCTGGAGGGGAAAGAGGGAGGGTATGGTAACCCACACGTTAGAAGAGAAAAGGAGCAGGTAGGGAAAGAGTCAGTTATGTATTCCTCTTGTGTTACTGGAAAGAGGTCCCAATCCAGACCCCAGAGAGGGTTCTTAGATCTCCTACGAGAAAGAATTCAGGGTGGCCAGGCACGGTGGCTCACACCTGTAATCCCAGCACTTTGGGAGGCCAAGGCAGGTGGATCACCTGAGGTCAGGAGTTCAAGACCAGCCTGACCAACATGGTAAAACCCCGTCTCTACAAAAATACAAAAATTAGCCAGGTGTGGTGGTGAGCACCTGTAATCCCAGCTACTTGGGATGTTGAGGCAGGAGAATTGCTTGAGCCTGGGAGGCAGAGGTTGCAGTGAGCTGAGATTGTGCCACTGTACTCCAGCCTGGGGGCCTAGTGAGATTCTATCTCAAAAAAGAAAAAGAAAGAAAGAAAGGAAGGAAGGAAGGAAGGAAGGACGGAAAGAAAGAATTCAGGGTCAGTCCAAAGCAAGTTTATTAAGAAAGTAAAGGAATGAAAGAATGGCTACTCCATAGACAGAGCAGCCTGGAGGGCAGCTGGTTGCCCATTTTTATAGTTACTCTTTGATTAAATGCGAAACAAGGGATAGATTATTCATGCTTCCCCTTTTTAGACCACGTTAGGGTAACTTCCTGATGTTGCCATGGCAGTTGTAAACTGTCATGGCGCCGGTGGGAGTGTGGCAGTGAGGATGACCAGAGGTCACTCTGGTTCCCATCTTGATTTTGGTGGGTTTTAGCTGGGTTCTTTACTGCAACGTGTTTTTTTGTTATTGGTGGTGGGGTTTTTTTGTTTGTTTGTTTTGAGCCGGAGTTTTGCTCTTGTTGCCCAGGCTGGAGTGCAATGGTGTGATCTTGGCTCATTGCAACCTCCGCCTCCCGGGTTCAACCGATTCTCCTGCCTCAGTCTCCCGAGTAGCTGGAATTACAGGCATGCGCCACCACACCTGGCTAATTTTGTGTTTTTAGTAGAGACGAGGTTTCTCCATGTTCGTCAGGCTGGTCTTGAACTCCCGACCTCAGGTAATCTGCCTACCTCCGCCTCCCAAAGTGCTGGGATTACAGGCGTGAGCCACTGCACCCTGCTACTGCAATCTGTTTTATCAGCAAGGTCTTTCTGACCTGTGTCTTGTGCCCACCTCCTATCTCATTCTGTGACTAAGAATGCCTTAACCTCCTGGGAATGCAGCTCAGTAGGTCTCAGCCTCATTTGACAAAGCCCTTATTCAAGATGGAGTTTCTCTGACACTTGTGCTTAGTAAATCAGCACTTTACACAAGATAAGGTGAACACAGAGTAGAGATATTGAAACAAGATAAGGTGAACGTAGACTGGAGATATTGAACCTTTTTTTTTTTTCAAGACAGAGTCTCATTCCTTCACCCAGGCTGAAGTGCAGTGGTGCTATCTTGGCTCACTACATTCTCTGCCTCCTGGGTTCAAGCAATTCTCCTGCCTCAGCTTCCCAAGTATCTGAGATTACAGGTGCCCACCGCCACACCTGGCTAATTTTTGTATTTTTAGTAGAGACAGGGTTTCACCATGTTGGCCAGGCTGGTCTTGAACTCCTGACCTCAGGTGATCCACCTGCCTCGGCTTCCCAAAGTGTTGGGATTACAGGTGTGAGCCACCATGCCCAGCTAAGTTTAGAACCTTTTTATTTGTAGCTGTCTGTTTAGGAACAAAAGGAAGGGCAGCTGATTGCTGAGCTCAGAATTCAATTTCATTTTTTTTTTTTGGTATGGTGAACTGAGGTCCTGAGTTTTTATTTTCCTTTCACAAATTAAACACCTAGATGTAAAACTAACAAAGATATGCAAGACGTCTTAACTAACCACTGCAAAGCATAATTGAGAGAAATTAAGGAAGACTTGCTGGGGGAGGAGGCTCACACCTGTTATCCCAGCACTTTGGGAGGCTGAGGAGGGTAGATCACCCGAGGTCAGGAGTTCAAGACCAGCCTGGCCAACATGGTGAAACCCCGTCTCTATTAAAAATACAAAATTAGCTGGGCATGGTAGTGCATGCCTGTAATCCCAGCAACTTGGGAGGCCGAGGCAGGAGAATTGGTTGAACCCGGGAAGTGGAGGTTTCGGTGAGCAGAGATCACACCATTGCACTCCAGCCTGGGCAACAAGCAAAACTCCGCCTCAAAAAAAAAATGAATTAACGAAGACCTAAATAAACAGAAGGTATACTCCAATTCATACCCTGATTTGTAACCAGCAAAAGGGTCCGGCTGCTCATCTCTTGTAAAAAGAAGCCCATATGGCCGGGCGGGTGGCTCACGCCTGTAATCCCAGTACTTTGGGAGGCTGACGCAGGTGGATCACGAGGTCAGGAGATCGAGACCATCCTGTCCAACATGGTGAAACCCTGTCTCTATTTAAAAAGAAAGAAAGAAAGAAAGAAAGTAGAAGCCCATATAACAAGAGTGAGGTGTGATAAAAAGAGAGTGATATGTGATTATCCATGCTAGCAAGGGAGGAATGAGTATAATCCTTTCCAAACATTTACACTCTTCAGTTTGTGGAGAGAATGCAGGGTTTTTTAAAAAGAGGATTTGGAATGCAGAAGAGGCAGAGGGCCTGGGAGGTGTCAGGTGGCGTGACCCCCTCCAATAGCTTGTCTTGAATTACTGTTCCATATGCTGAAGGGGCTGGTGCCCTCCTGGCTAGAGGTGTCTGGTCTGTATCAGGATCTGGGCTCTGAAGCTCCTAAGGAAATATATGACCAGATTAGTGAGTGTGGTGTGTGTCTAGCAAGCAGCTAGGTAAGTAAATGTGCATGAGGCATGGGGGAACTGAATGGGAAAAGAGGCTGGGCACGGTGGCTCATGCCTGTAATCCCAGTACTTTGGGAGGCCAAGGTGGCTAGACCACTTGAGGACAGGAGTTGACCAGCGTGGCCAACAGGGCAAAACCCCGCCTCTACAAAAAATACAAAAATTAGCTGGGTATGGTGATGTGAGCCTGTAATCCCAGCTACTCAAGAGGCTGAGGCAGGAGGATCACTTGAGCTCAGGAGGCGGAGGTTGCAGTGAGCAGAGATCGTGCCATTGCACTCCAGCCTGGGTGACAAAGTGAGACTCTATCAAAAAAAAAAGAATGAGAAAAGAAAAGGAGAGGAGGCTCACATTCTGAAAATTTGTAGCCTGGATTTCAAGGTGACAGGAAACACATCTGCACTTTGTTTCAAAGTTACACCTTCAGATTGGGGAAAAGGAGGAAAGAAAACAAAGGTTTTTTTGTCTGTTTTGTTTTGTTTTGTTTTGTTTTTGAGGCAGAGTCTCCTCTGTAGCCCAGGCTGGAATGCAGTGGTGTGATCTTGGCTCACTGCAACCTCCACCTCCCGGGTCTTGGTTCAAGCAATTCTCTTGCCTCAGCCTCCCGAGTTGGTGGGATTACAGGCATGCGCCACCACGCCCAGCTAATTGTTGTATTTTTAGTAGAGACAGGGTTTCACCATGTTGGCCAAGCTGGTGTTGAACTCCTGACCTTGTGATTCGCCCGCCTCGGCCTCCCAAAGTGCTGGGATTACCGGCCTGAGTCACTGTGCCTGGCTTTTTTTTTTTTTTTTAAATACAGAGTCTTGTGTTTTCACCCAGGCTGGAGTGCAGTAGTGCCATCTTGGCTCAGTGCAACCTCCACCTTCTGGGTTCAGGAAATTCTCCTGCCTCAGCCTCCCAAGTAACTGGGACTACAGACGCCCACCACCATATCAGGCTAATTTTTGTATTTTTTGTAGAGATGGGGTTTCAGCATGTTGGCCAGGTTGGTCTCAAACTCCTGACCTCAGGTGATACACCCTCCTTGGCCTCCCAAAGTGTTGGGATTACAGGAGTGAGCCACTGCACCTGGCCTGACTGGGTTTTTCTAATTGATTTGTAGGAGTTTTTGGATAAGAGTTTGTTGTCAGCTGCAAATATTCACCCATTCTGAGAGTTGACTTTTCACTATTTCAGTGGTGTCTTTGTCTTAATTTTCTTTTTTTTTTTTGTTAATTGGCTCAAGCAATACAGAAGTTAATTTTCATATAGTCCAATTTATCAACACGGTGAAACCCTGTCTCTACTAAAAATGGTGGTGCATGCCTGTAATCCCAGCTACTTGGGAGGCTGAGGCAGGAGAATGGCATGAACCTGGGAAGCAGAGGTTGCGGTGAGCTGAGATTGCACCGTTGCACTCCAGCCTGGCAACAAGAGCAAAACCCCATCTCCAAAAAAAAAAATAAATAAATAAAAAGATAAAAAGAAAAGAAATAACAAGAAAAATCCAGCCAAATAGAAAATAGACAAAAGACTTGAATAGATGTCTCACAAAAGAAGAGGTCTAGATGGCCAATGAGCATCTGAAAGTGTGCACAGCCTCATTGGCTCAGCCTTGTAAGAAAAGCTCAATAAGTCAACAACATGCTATCATTACACACCCATCAGAATGCCTAAAATGAAAGAGACCAACAATAACAAATGTTGGAAAGAATCTGGCACGACAGAACCCTCACATGCTGCCAGTGCAAATGTAAATTGTAAAACCACTTTCAAACACTGGCATTTGGGGATGGGGGAGGTGGTTCATGCCTGTAATCCTAGCACTTTGGGAGGCAGAGGCCTGGGGATCACCTGAGGTCAGGAGATCGAGACCAGCCTGGCCAACATGGTGAAACCCCATCTCTACTAAAAATACAAAAATTAACTGGGCATGGTGGTGGTGGGTGCCTGTAATCCCAGCTATTTGAGAGGCTGAGGCGGGAGAATTGCTTGAACCCAGGAGGCAGAGGTTGCAGTGAGCAGAGATTGTACCATTGCACTCCAGCCTGGCCAACAAGCAAAAATCCGTCTCAAAAAAAAAAACAAAAAAAATAAACTGGGATTTTCAGCAGGGTGTGATGGCTCACATCTGTAATCCCCAGCACTTTGGGAGGCCAAGGCGGGTGAATCACTTGAGGGCAGGAGTTCAAGACCAGCCTGACCAACATGGTGAAACCCCATCTCTACTAAAAATACAAAATTAACTGGGCGTGGTGACACATGCCTGTAATCCCAGCTACTCAGGAGACTGAGACAGGAGAATCGCTTGAACCCGGGAGGCGGAGTTTTCAGTGAGCCAAGATGGTGCCATTGCACTTCAGCCTGGGCAACAAGAGTGAAACTCTGTCTCAAAAAAACAAAAAGGAAAAAAGAAAAACTGACATTTTCTTTTTTTTTTCTTTTTTTCTTTTTTTAGAGGCAGGGACTCACTCTGTCACCCAGTCTGGAGTGCAGTGTTGTGATCATGGCCCACCACAGCCTGGACATCCCAGGCTAAGAAATCCTCCCACCTCTGCTTTCTAGAGTAGCTGGAATTGCAGGTGTGTAATAGCATGCCTATTTATTTATGTATTTATTTAGAGATGGAGTCTCGCTCTGTCACCCAGGTTTCAGTGCAGTGGTGTGATCTCAGCTTAGTGAAACATCCGCTGGGTTCAAGAAATTCTCCTGCCTCAGCCTCCCCAGTCACTGGAACTACAGGCATTGTCACCATGACCAGCTAATTTTGTAATTTTAGTAGAGTCAGGGATTCACCATGTTGGTCATGCTGGTCTCGAACTCCTGACCTCAGGCAATCTACCTGCCTTCGCCTCCCAAAGTGCTGGGATTACAGGCGTGAGCCACCATGCCTGGCTAATTTTGTATTTTTGGTAGAGACAGAGTCTTACTATGTCAGCCAGGCTGGTCTTAAACTCCTGGCCTCAATTGATCCTCCTGCCTCAGCCTCCCAAATAGCTGGGACTATGGGTGTGAGCCACCACAAGTGGTCCTATCTTGCTGCCATAGGTGATGAGTAACCTTATGTCACATATCTGGCCCATGAGATGGCACTGCTGAAGGCAGATCCAAGGGGAGGCAGAACAGTTGCAGGCCTGGGCTCTGCCTGTGCCCGTGACTGGAAAGTGAGCTAAGAAAATGACTTACGTTTCTCTTCCCCCACCGGCTCAAAAAATCTAAAAGGAAAAAAAAAAGGAAAATGACTTACGTTTCACTTCTGCAAATCTCGCCTGGGAATCTCTCTTGTGGTTCACCCTAACCAGAAACACTAGGAAAGGGAATTCCGGGAATGTCACGCCACCCAGACGACAAGGTGAAGGCTCTGTCTACCTGGTAAAGAGCAAAAAAGGTGAAGGCTCCGAACGCCAGTGATTGTGTGGGTGTTGGGGAAAATCTTTCCTGACAAGAAACCCAAGTGGCACTCAGGGGATCGGGGGAACACACTTTATTATGCCGGCGGGCCCAGAAGGGTTCACACCCAAAAGTCTGGACCCTGGCTAAGAAAAGTACACAGTTTTTATAGGTAAAGGGGAAGGGAAGTAACTCAGGACGTTAGACAACGCAGCAGATTTTAGATGACGCAGCAGTTTTCCTTAAGGTTTTTCAGTTAGTAAGCAATAAGCTGAGGCACAGAAGCAGAAAGAGGCAGTTATTAGCAAAAACAGGGGCAGTTTTAAAATAGGGACCGTTGCTGACTATGTGCTTGACAAAATCCTGGGCAAAATTTCCACTTCATGCAGACCCGGGCTCTCTTGTAGGTTGGTGGCGGCGTCTACTGGTACAACTCTAGATGGAAAATGCTGGTGCCGATCTACTTGTGTGAATTTCTCCTCCAGGTTAACCTGAACTTATTTACAAAGTAAAAAACTTTAAAGAAGCAAAAAACAGAGCACAACTTAACTGTCCCTAGCTGGGGGCTAGTTACCTAAATTGTTCTGTTTAGATTCTTTTTTTGCCTTGCACACACAGTATTTTCTGTACTAATGAAAAAGGTAAGGTCATCTTTTTATACTTACGCCTCTGGTGTATTGTTACAGGGACTGAGGCAAGCCAAGCAGGGTGGCTCACACCTGTAATCCCAGCACTTTGGGAGGTCGAGGCGGGTGGATCACCTGAGGTTGGCAGTTCGAGACCAGCCTGACCAGCATGGAGAAACCCATCTCTACTATAAAAATACAAAATTAGTTGGGCGTGGTGGCACACGCCTATAATCCCAACTACTTGGGAGGCTGAGGCAGGAGAATCACTTGAACCCGGGAGGCGGAGGTTGTGATGAGCTGAGATTGCACCATTGCACTCCATCCTGGGCAACAAGATCAAAACTCTGTCAAAAAGAAAAGAAAAGAAAAGAAAAGAAAAGAAACTGAAGCAAAATTAATATGGAGTTTATTTGGGCCAAGGTTGAGAACAGTTACCCCAGACACACTTCCAAGTTGTCTTGGGGAGTGCTTCATTCAACCTTTGTTACAAGCAGTTTCTTTTATTAAAAAAAAAAAAAGCCTGGGTGCGGTGGCTCACGCCTGTAATCCCAGCACTTTGGGAGGCCGAGGCGGGCAGATCACAAGGTCAGGAGTTGGAGACCAGCCTGGCCAACATGGTGAAACCCCGTGTCTACTAAAAATACCAAAATTAGCCGTACACGGTGGTGTGTGTCTGTAGTCCCAGCTACTTCAGAAGGCTGAGGCAGAAGAATAGCTTGAGCCTGGGGGGTGGGTTGCATGCAGTGAGCCGAGATTGCAACACTGCACTCCAGCCTGGGTGACAGAGTGAGACTTGTCTCAAAAAAAAAAAAAAAAAAAAAGAGATGGCATATCGTTATGTTGCCCAGTCTGGCCTCCAACTTCTAAACTCAAGTGATCCTCACAACTCAGCCTCCCAAAGTGCTGAGATTACAGGTGTGAGTCACGATGCCTGGCCCAAAAGCAGATTTTTTTTTAAAAGGAAAAAGAGGATATGGATGCCATGCACGGTGGCACATGCCTGAAATCCCAGAACTTTGGAAGGCCAAGGCAGGTGGATCACTTGAGGTCAGAAGTTTGAGACCAGCCTGGCCAAAATGGTGAAATCCCATCTTCTCTAAAAATACAAAAATTAGGCACAGTGGCTCATGCCTGTAATCTCAAGACCAGCCTGACCAACATGGAGAAACCCATCTCTACTGAAAATACGAAATTAATTGGACATGGTAGCATATGCCAGTAATCCCAGCTATTCAGGAGGCTGAGGCAGGAGAATCGCTTGAACCTAGGAGGTGGAAGTTGCAGTGAGCCGAGATCATGCCACTGCACTGCAG